>CM046046.1:44562109-44624609 GCA_025215565.1 Flaveria ramosissima
TCGGTTACTCAGCCATTCCATAACAGCTCGTGGTCAAAGCGAGGGAGTTGTTAATTTGAGGGACTTGTTTATTTTATATTGTATGGTTAATCAGTTGCCATGTAATATTGGGTATTTGTTTTGTAATTTTTTTGCCAGGAACGCGATTGCAGGTGCTCCAACACCCATGTTTGGAGGAAGCTGGATTTTGAACTTATATGAAAGCTATGGTTATAACACTGAGGGAACCGAAGGAGTGATGCTAGGACTGTTGGACTTGAGCATCTGTACAAGTATGTACATGGTGACAAGTTTACCAAATGGGCAGCCAAGATTCATGGATAAGAAGGGACAAATCAGGGATCCGGCGGATCCCGAAGAAATTATCATGGACCTCGACATGCCGATACAGCCGGAAGGAGCCGGAGCTGGATCTTCAAGTTCACGAACAAGGGAATTTCCAACCATGTTGGACCTTTACGAGTCAATCCAAACCACCAAAACCCATGCAAGGCGATCATTTGAATATGCCCAACGAGCCTTCAACCGAGTCGAAAATTTGAATTCCCGAGTCGATGACTTGAGCAGAGATGTCACGTACATCAGAAACCGAATGTACCACGAGTGGGGGGATATCCCACCACAAAGCCCTTGAAAACCGTATCATTTTAGGGCCCCGGCACAGTTGTTTTGTGCCAACCTATCTTTTAATTTATGTCGTTTTGTTTTTATTTTGTGTGTTTAGGATTTTAATTCTTTCAATAAATTGGTGACATTTCAGGTGATACCGAGGATTCTAATAACGCGAGGGCAACCAAACACAAGTGAAAAATTCATCATTTTTAGGGGAGTTATTTCGTTACCCTTTCTCGATCATGAATATTTTAATCACATTGAGGACAATGTGAATTATAAGTGTGGGGATGGGAGTAATGCATTTGACTTTGCCAAAAGGTCCAAATTAAAATTTTTAAGAAAAGATCACTTACCAAGTAATTTTTGTGACAAGAAACCAAAAATTTAATATAATTTTTGATAAACCAAATTATAAATATACGTTTTTGGGAATAAAGAAGTAAATCCATGACGTCCAATAAAAATTGAAAATGTTTTGTGATATCCTTAAAAGCAATAATCTAGTAAAATATTCAATCATGTAAAATGAAACACTTTTACCCAATTCCATCCGTATGTGAGTTTATTTTTGAGCCTTAAACAAGCTTTCGCAAGTTGAAATTCTACTTTCATTCTGGATTTAATTGAGGGTGCCATATGATACGTGTGATTAGAACTTGCTTTGGGTATACATTTCAAGACCTTAATTAGTATTTGTTGCATAAAAATGAGTTAGGCACTAGGAAACCTTAACCATTCAAGCCCCAACCATTTCTTTAATTTTCCTTACCCGAACGTCAACCCTAGTTAGCCCCGTTGAGCTTAAACGTTTTTTATCTTTCAATCACCCGAGTCACCAAGTCACTTAACCAAAAAGGCTTCAACAAAACACGTTTTCGTTAAAGACACGTTTTTGGCTTATAAAAAATAATAAAATAAATAAATAAATAAATAAATATTTGGTCTTTTACCGGCAGACCTTAAAAAACTGGAATGCATTCTTTTGATTTCAATTTGCTTTGTTGCCTTCATCACGCAAAACCGGGACTTCCCCCGGAAATCCGCGAACAAATTTTCAATCTCACGTTTGACGCAAGAAAGAAATGCCGAAAAAAGGAACAAGTTCCGCCATTTTGTGGGATTTCAAAAAGTGCTATAAAGAGACGGGGAAAAGATCTGAAAGATGCCCGAATTGTGGAAATTGGTCCCATAATGGAAAATGCAAAAAGAATCAAACTGAATCTCAATACCAATACACATAATTAATCCGATTGGGTGCTATTAGGCTTCAAGCCGAACGATCCTTGAGAAAGGAAAGTTTTGTGTATCTTCGGGTAAAAGATGAAGTGCGATTCTTGAAAGCAAAATACGGTCTTGACAATCTAACCTTAAACGAGTCCTCAAGCTAGCATATCCCTTCTAGCTTGAAGTATTGTATAGGGAACCTTTATTGCTTTCCTTGTAGTTTATGTTAGAAAAATAAGCCAAGACCGTCGTCTTTAGCAATTAGCCACTCTTTCCAAATATTCCATACCCGAGCCCGAGCCAAGTTACAACCCATCAAAGACCTAATGATTTATGCAAATAAATATCTAAGTAGGTGGAGATTTGATCCCTTAACAAGCATATGATATCACACGTATTCATACTAGGCAATTGAGTGTATTAGTCATACTTAATCTTGATTATGACTCCATATATTTAGCCGAGTGTGAGTGCATCTTGTGAGAAGTGTGGACTTTTACATGATGATAATCTTTACTAACCAACCTATTGCTTGCTAGGATATCATTTTACATGTGCTTAGAATATTTATATTTGGATGAAAATAGTATTTACTTGCATATTTCTCGAAAAACATGATTATAATTTGATTTATTTGGTTTTCGGTGGAATTGTCATTTTAAGTGATTTTTGCTTGAGGACAAGCAAAGTTCAAGTGTGGGGATGTTTGATGTGCTCCAAATTATACATAAAAATCCTATCAAAAGCACATCAATTATTGCTTAATATATTCCTTAAAATGATGAAAATGTACTTAAAAGTGTTAAATTGTTTTTTCAGGTGTTTAAAAGGGCAAGATGGACAAAAGGAGCATATTTAACAAGAAATTGAAGCAATCCGAGCTTTGGACTCAAAGCATGGGGTCGTGCCTCATTAAGCACGCCCCCATGCCTTGCCAGAAACACACCCCCGTGCTAAATTAACATACCCCCGTGCTTGGACATCTGACAGGACAAAAAGTACTGTCCCCTAAAAGTAGACACGGGGCCGTGCCCCATAAGGCACAGGGCTGTGCCCCACCACCAACTCGGGGCAGTGCCCCATTTAGCACGGGGCCGTGCCCGACACAACCTACATGTACGAGCCGACCAACTTTCGTAAGCATTGTACTAGCACGGGGCCGTGCCTTTTTGGCACAGGGCCGTGCTTAATCACTCCGGAAAGCCTATAAATAGAAGCTGATCACACCATTTTTGGCAAGCTTTGGTGGGAGAGTTACTCGGCTGAATTCTCTCGGGAATCAAGACATCAAGATCAATCGGAGGCTCGGGAGGTGCATACAACACTTGGAAGAAGCTTGGGATCACCTAAACATCATCCATTGTGGATTATCGGTTTGATTGTTCCATTTCACCGATGATCACTTATCTATCTTCTTTGTTATCCATTGTTATGTTAAAGCTCATCATGAGCTAAACTCTATTTATCATCCTAATCGGATGAAACTTATGTAATTTGTGATGAACTAATGGTGTGATAAATATTATGTTAATGTTATGGTGGTCTTGGGAAAACTATTGATGGGTAGCATCTACATTTGAACGGGAAGTTATAAATTTATGGTTTGTGATTGTGGTTGTCATACAAGGTTGAAAACCGTATGATCAACTTTCATTCGCGAAACCGGTCTTCATAATAAATCCATGGCTAATGAACTAGAAATGGTTATTAGAAATCATATCACTTTAACTTTCTGATCATTTGCGGGTTCCCTTTTATTAGTTTGGAAACTTCAGTAATTGTTACGGTTTTCTAAAATTAATGGTATGTTAGGAAGGAACCTGATCAACTCTCTTTTTAACATTAAATTATGTTTTTAGAAATCGTATGTCAAATAGGACACAAAAGATTCACCTACATTATTAGGGCTTTGATCTGAGCAGTAAACTCAGCCTGACAGGATCAAGTCACTACGGTAGCAGGATAGACGAGAAATCGCGCCGGCTCATCTTTATAAACAATAACATAATTACATCACATCACCAATTCATCACAATTACATAAGTGGATTCTAATTAGGATGATAACTTTTATTCCCTGATTTTAAATCCAAACACTTCAATTCTTATTTTACTTTCTTTTTATTATTGTTTACTTTTAAACCCTAAAAATCTTTCCAATACAAAATATCACTTTCTTTAACAAAAACCAAATCTGATAGTCAAACATCAAGTTTGTTGAGTAGGCTAGGTGTGTCCACGGATTGATACTCGGTTCTTACCAACACTATTTTACCACACGACAGGTACACTTCCTTTTGTGTGTGTGGTTTAGTATTAGTAATAACCAATTAAAACTGAATCTGTGCAATAAATCTTTATCAAATATATATACTATCTGCACCCAACCACCTTTCTTCATTAGATGGTCAGGATCATTCAGACTCTCATAATATCTTCTCATCTCAAAGAGATAATGCAGAGGTAAGTTGATTATGTCTTGCCATGTATAGACATTCTAAACACCTTGATCTCTGATCACATGCCATCTCTCTGGATTAGTAGTGAAGGTCCAAGATAAGATGGGTCTCTCAGCTGCAAGAGGAGCCACTTGAATTGGAGTTGATTGGGCTGCCTCTTCATGCACTTCCTCAGGTTGATCTGACTCAGCCTGAGGTGTAGAGGTGGATGATTCAGGCTTTTTCTTCTTAGACTTTGGTTTAGAAGTCATCATCTTCTTCCTCATAGAAGACTTTAACTGAGAAGACTGGTCTGCAGCACCTTGTTTATTATCCTTGTCTTTCTCAGTTGGGTGTTCCTCCCTCACAGGTTTAGAAGGAGAGGGAGTTTGACCCTGATGTGGATCAGAAGATGAAGCTTACTGAGGCTCGGCACGAGGTCCAGGTTGTGTTGTCTCAGGTTGTTCAAACTTAACCTCCACTTCAGGTGGGATTTGACTTGGAGGAGAGTATAAGTCAATCAGCTCTCCACTCTTGATCTTCTGCTTGATTACCCTTATATGCTCATCCATTGTGGATAGAGACATAGGGCCTAGTCTCCTTCTGGAGAATCCATATAGCTTCAAGAAGCTCATCATCCTTTGTCTGTCAGCAGACTTTTTGATACTCTTTTAGATGATAGCTCTTGACTTTACAGCGTCTTCCCTCATCTTTCTCTTTGTTGCCTTTTGTACTTTGAGCACTTGAAGTTCAAGCTGTTTGAGATACTCAAACTCAATGTACTCAAAGGACAAGGGAAGAAGTGCAGATGCCTGATAGAGACCTGTGGCACTCAGGTAGTTGATCATGTTTTGCCTATCTGTTTCTTTGTCTACCTAAGGTTCTTGTGTAGCAGCTACATCCTCTTGCAGAGGACTTTCCTGAACTGGGGAGAGAGTTGGAGCATGCTTGTATAATCTTTTCTGTCTCTTCTTTTCTTTGAATTGAAGAAGTAGTCTTGCATCCTCTTTTTCCTTCATCTCTCTTGACACTTCCATGTCAGCTAGTTCATTTAATTGCTCTAAGGTAAGAGATATAATCTCATCTATGTCATAGTTCCTGGTCTGCATGTAAGTAATCCTGACTGCCCTCAACTCATCTTCTTGAGTGTTTGGTCTCGGGGCAGCCCTGATTGCAACTTGCATAAATCCTGAAGACCCAAAGGAACTTTCTCCCCATAGCTTCCTCTTCCTCTCTCTCTCTCCTCCTCCTTAATCTCCTCAGGAATCAAAATCCTTTCCCCTTTGTCACCAACAGACCTTTGTGACTCAGGGTGGATAGAGGTTTGACCTTCATTGCTTGGTGTAGCATCCAAGTTCTGGCCAGAGAAAGGTTGTGAGACACCTTCACCAGCAGGTGTTTCACTGAGGGAATGAAATCATGAAGCAGTTATTGGTGTGAAAGGGCTCTCAGGCTCTATCACTAGGCCTTCAGCCAAGGTTTTCCCTTTGAAGCTAATCTCAAGGTCTGCCTCAGCATCCAGTTGACCAATGACATTACCTGATTTCCTTTGTCTCATTCTAAGGCTGAACTCTTCAGTAATTCTGTCTTGAATCCTGAGTGCTAACCTGTAAGCTTGTCTTGATTTGCTTGGGTTGACAAGTGGCATGTTGATCAGGTCAAGACCTTCATAGTAGTCTAAGGTCTGAAAATTGAACACTTACTGCTGCCCTTGAACTCTGTGAAGAATGAGAGCTCTTCTATTAGCATCATACCTCCACCCAATAATTTAGTTTGAAGTTCCTTGAGGTGGAGATGACACAGCCCTTGGAATGCCATCCTCAAAGAGACTCCTAATGACAGAGTCAATTATGTCCACATTAATGTGAACTGGAGGAAGTTGCTGAGTATACACAGTTGCAAGTGAGGATGGTGAATCCACAATGTCCATACTCCCTGAAGAACTCCTAGGTTCTGTGACTGTAATGACTTTCTCCCCCTTGTGTTGTTTGGCTGCATCAGACTTTGTAAGGAAGTTGTACTTGATGAAGCCTTCCATTATTTGACCAGATCCGGCTCGGTTATTGATAGAGTGAATAAATCTGCCATTTCTTGAAATCTCTGCTGCAACAGGATAAAGGATATCCTCTCTTATCAAAGTCTTCAGGAGTGATCAGTGGAGACTTTGTCATAGTTCCAGTTTCCATATCAGCTTTGGTTATAGCTGTCATTTCAGTTGTTAAGTATTTTGTTTGTGTGAGGGATCTTAAGATGGTAAGATCTTATATCAAGAGCCTGAAATGCTCTGATACCAAATGCAGGACCGTTGAAGGGTATGCACTTACAACACAACAACACAATGAGGAGATTTGCTTAGAACACTTAACAGATCAAATAGGGAACTAGTTAACTTGTTAATGAAAGATGCTAAGAACACAAGTAAAAGTAAGACATAACAAGATTGCAAACAACACAAGTATTTCATTTTCAAGAATGTTGTATATTGCTTCTCAAGTTCTATTACAAGTTACAAAGCATCGATATTGAAAGTCACAAGTACTTGAGATACTTTATACTACATCCTACAGCCGGCCATACTTTGAAGGCCAGCTGGATACAATTGACTAGACAACTATAAAATCAAATGTAGAGTCAAAAGGCATATCTGCCTTTTGACTTATGACTATGACATGCCATAGCTCACATCCTAATATATTACAAAAAGGATAAAAGTACATAAAGTAGAAAGCATAGACTCAAGACCTCAATGTACAGTTACCTAAAGCATGGACCTTTCACCTACTGATGTAAGTTGGTGAATTTACAGA
This sequence comes from Flaveria ramosissima, assembly GCA_025215565.1. Classification (NCBI taxonomy): domain Eukaryota; kingdom Viridiplantae; phylum Streptophyta; class Magnoliopsida; order Asterales; family Asteraceae; genus Flaveria; species Flaveria ramosissima. Next base: position 44,569,193 of record CM046046.1, read on the forward strand.
GTTGCAGCGGAAAGGTGGTCCAGCTTTATGGTAAAGTACATCAGATAAAGGCATATCTCTAAAAGTCTTCGGAAGAAATCTGTCTTCACTCTTTGGCTTCGGAAGACTTTGTCTTTGAAGCTTCGGAAGACTTCAGTTTTGGCTTCGGAAGATGTTGGTCTTGGCTTTGGAAGATTTTACACTTAGAATATTTCTAGTGCATGGTGTAAAACTTCCGAAGCATTTCTACTTCTGTTCTTTAGTGCATGCTTGCAGAGAGACTTTGGATGTTTTGGCTGCATCAGACTTATAGGAATCTTTACATTCACCTCCCTAACCATTGATCCTACTCTTTATGTGGATCATCTGCTTCAATTCTGGAAAACCTGCCAAGAGGTCATTATGGATGGGGAGAAGGCATTGTCTGCCACAGTGCAGGGAAGGACACTCTTCATCACTCCGGCCATCATCAACACTCACTTGCAGCTAGATGATGAAGAAGGTGAGTTGTCCTTCCCAAAGGAAGCTGTAAATCATTCCTTTGAGTAGATGGGCTATGAGGGAGATTTCTCCGTAAAGACCTTCAGGAAAAGGAAGGTCTCATCCCAGTGTAAATACATGCTTCATGTGGTTATCCACAGCTTGTCAAACAAGCATGCTCTCCTTCATAGTGCATCAAGGGGTCAAGTTCAGGTACTCTTAGTTTGTTTATACAAATTTGCTTGCTAACTCGGACTCCTTAGAGTATTATATGTTTCCTAGATATGTTCAGCACATTCTCAACTGTGAACTGGGCTCATAGTTGAGGGAAACAGATAATATTCTTAAATTGAGACATATGAAGCCCGACATCTTTAAAATTATGAAGAAACCAACTGTAGGCTTCTCAGGGGTAGAAACAGCCCCTTGTCCCAAAAATGTTAGAGCTCATTGTTCAAGGTGACAACCTAGCAACACTCCCATCTCTTCTAGAATCAGTGGTGAGGTTCCTCATGCTCACCCTGATGAGCTCACAAGCCCAACTGCCTTATGCCTTCACTCTGAGTCTCAACACTCAAGTGAACAACCTTTAGGGTACAGTTACCATCCCCAGCCTTTAGACTTAAATCAACCCATTCCCAACCTCTCATTCTATACTGATGAAGATTTAGGTGTCATTGAGTACCATGAGTCTCTCTACTCTTCCCCTACTCAAAGAGAGATGAGTACTCTTGAGTCTTCTTTGTCTAGCCCACATCAGTCACCTATCACTGAGGTGGATCTCCCAGAACCTGTTCAGGAGGTCCATATGGAAGAGGCTCTCACTTCTGCAAGTGATTACATCATTAAGACTGAAGATCATGTATAGGTTGGACTCACCTTAGTTTATATTGTTTACCTTTACTTGTAATAGGTCTTTTGTTAGTTCCCTTTTGTATGTATTTAATTTTTTGTAGTTTTGCAGTCTAGTGAAACTGTGAGCGAAACTATAGTTTCGCTCACAGTCAGCTGATTAGTTAGCTCCGCGAAACTGTTGTTTCTGCTGGGCGAAACTACAGTTTCGGCAGAACAGTTTCGCTGACAGCGAAACTGTCTGCGAAACTAAGACTGCTATATATACTTATGTTCATTTTCATTGTGGTAAGCTTGCAAAACTCTAATCGTGAATCATTGTTGCAAGTCATCTTTTTAAATCAGTTATTACACAGAAATATCATTGTGCTTGAGGTTATTGATTGTTATGATGTTCATTGTCTTATTTTGAATGAGTTCTTATTGTGATCAATCTTCTTTGGTCATGTTGTTTATTTTGTTTGTTGGATATTGAACGATTCTTCATATCATTTGCACTGTAATACGATCAAATGGACCAACAATATGGTATCAGGGCCTTAGTGCTCTTGGTGGAAATTGATTGAGTTTTGCTAGTTTTTGGTTGTGGAAGATCTTCTAATCATCAGATCTCAAATTCATTGAGTATTTGATGATTTCAGATTGATTTTGGGTTGAAAAAGGGTTTTTGGTTCGACCAGCGAAACTACTGTTCTTTCTGCAAAACTACGATCATCTTTCAGCAAAACTATGGATGTTATCACTATTGAAATTGTTTTCTAGTTGTTCTGTGAAACTAGTCTTTTGAACGAAAGTTCACCAGTGCTTGTGAAGGTTTAACAAGCGAAATTGCTGCCGAAAGTGATTTTGAACTAAAGTTCAAGCTTGTTTCGTGCGAACTTATCAGCAAAACTAAGCCTGTTGTGACAATTGGCTAGCGAAACTGCTGTCAAAATTGTTAGTGAAATTAGCATCCTCTGCGAAAGTGTCAGCGAAATTACCTTTTTCTGCGAAATTGATAGCGAAATTTTCTCTTCTCTTGCCGAAACTGCATCAATCTTAGCGAAACTATAATGTCAAAGTTAACATCTCTCACTCTTGAAGATCTTGAAAGTGTTGCTCCCAATAGGCCACCAAGACTCATTAGCGGAGACAATTTCAAAGATTGGAAGAGATGTCTCAAAGCTTTCTTCTTCTACACTGATCACAATCAATGGGAATCGATTATTTCTGGTCCTCACATACAAACTGTCACTGTTGGTGATATTGTCTCTCAGAATAAGGACCCATCTTCTTTCACTGAAAATGATCTGAAGTTGATTGATCGTGATCAAAAGGCTTTTGGTGCTTTAACTCTATGCCTGGCACCGGACATCTACAATCGTTTTGCAGAGCATAAAAATGCTAAATCTTTTTATGATGCCCTATGTGAGTTCTATGATGGTAACGATGATCAGGTAAAGGATAAGAGCATTCAAGCTGAAAAGGAATTCAATTCCTTTGTTGGATACAAGAATGAGAGTCTGACAGATCTCACAAATCGTTTCTCGACAGTTTCAAGCACCTTAAAGAAATACGATGAAAAGCTCTCCAACAGTGAACAAGTTAACAGGCTACTAGACTCTCTTCCACCTCAGTAGAGTCTTAAGGTGAGGATGTTAAAGCAAGAAAGAGGGTTCACAGACTACAAGCTGATGGATATTATAATAAGCTTAAATCCTTTGGGTTGGACATGAAGAGACGGGAATTTAACCAGACAATGATGCCTACATCTAGTTTTACTCAAAATGTTGCCTTACTATCATCCACTGCAAGCACTCAAATGCAGAATTTAATTCAAGGAGGAGGAGGAAACGTTACTGTTGGAAGAGATCAGACTCACTCTAAGGCAAATGTTGAAACTTCAATTCCATCAGAACAATGGCTCTTTTTAGAATGTTTGTTCAAAGTTATGAAGCACTTGTGGCAGGAGACTTAAAAGGATAAGGAATGACAATGAAAGACATGTATCAGGTAGATCCAGATGATCTTGAAGAAACAGTCATCCAGTGGCAAATGGCAAAGTTGACTCTCAGAGCTCGAAGATTTATGGAGCGCACTGGACGAAAGAACTTCAGCGGGCAAACTTCTAATTCAAAATTGGGATTTGATAAGTCAAAACTGAGATGTTTCAACTGTAAACAATTGGGACATTTCAAACGTGAATGTGCATCACCAATTTTCACTGATTCCAGCAATCCAGGAGTTCCAAGATTAACAATGAAGAGGGAGAAAGAAGACGTGAATCACAAAAAGGAGACAACATTGATTTCTAACTTTGATTGGAGTGCAGAGGTTGAGGAAACAAGGACTGAGATAAATCATGCTTTGGTTGCTGAGTTTGTCAAAGGGAAGGGGAAGGAAGATGGTGAAGATGGATTTGATCCTTTCAAGGAATTCAAAGAGGAGTTTGTGTCGTCTGTGAATAAGAAAGACGAGAAAGATGGGCAAGTAAATCTGAAGGTCTAAAGCAGGAAGGAAGTTCATCCACTGAGCAAGGAAATGTTTATGATGTTGATTCTGTCACCATTGAGGAAAGCAAGTCAAGTACTCCGGTGTGCCAATGTGAAAAGGCCTTAGCAGCTGAAAATGTGGTGATGGGACTTCCATATGAGGTAATTCAGGATATGTGTTCATCTCTTGTAAAATAAGATTATTTGGGATTTACAAAGCTAATCGGTTATTAATTGATAATGAAAAGGATTTAAAACAAATTAATGAGGAACTTAAAATCAATGAATCATAATATTTTGTTAAATTAAATGAGGCTTTAAAAAAATGATCATTTAAAACAAATTGTTTTGGAAAAAAATGTGGAGATTAACACTTTGACTGAAAGAGTTGCCCTTGGTGAATTTGAAACAAGCAAAATTCAGTCAAAGTTGGATAAATGGACCATATCAGGAATGAAACATGATGATTTATGCAAATGTCAACGGGGAGCTAGGATTAAAACGGGACTGGGATATGAAAATGTAAGGGTTTATCCTCCGCCTAGTACATACTATTATTCTCCTATGCCTATTCCTCATCCTTCTAGTGATTTAATCAAAACAGATACTGACAGTATGTCTGCAGGTTTAGAGGGTGTTAATTCTAATCACGTTCGTGAAGACTACGACTATGGACCAAGTAGTGGGCTTGGATGCACTAGTGTTAGTACACCAAATATTCAACAATCTGTTTTAGATCATAAGTAGTTTAAATTTTGTCTTTGTTTCTAGTTCACTTGTAACCGACACTGTCGCTTCATGTTCTCATGATGTTTCTATTTCATCTCTATATTCTGTACACTGTGGTGATGTCTTTTGTTCTAGCGATGATAATGGTGCAACTGATCTTTCTACAAAGCTTAACGAGAACCTAAAACTAATTGTTTTGATAAATTCTTTTCTCATCCTATTCCATCTTTTACTCCATTAAATATTTCTTTATCAAATGAAAGAATTGCTACTTTGTCTGAAGCTAGCACTATTGGAACTAGTTCTACTGGTACTTCAGATGATCATTCATCTATTTTTGTAAATTATAATTCTTGTTCACATAAACTTCGACCTCGTGGCATGTTTGAGACATTTAGTGACATTGATTCTAGTGTGCCTGAATGTGATGAGGAAATTCACATTGATCCTATTCCTATCTCATGAGACCGAGACACAAACCATATTGTTTTAGGTATGGTCAAGAGGATCATCTTGTCAAGAACTGTCCTACATTGCTTCATGGTCATTTAATTAAGATTTATTTTGGAAATAAATTAACAAAATTAGTCAATAATTTCTTTTGCAAAAAATCTGCTTCTTCTAAAGATAAAGTTGTTCAAACTTGTGTTCCTATTTCACCTGGTTATTCTATTCTTTATTTAATTTCCGCAGTCATCCTCTAAGATTGTAAACAATATGTGGCATGTCGATAGTGGATGCTCCAGACATATGACGGGATTGAAAGACTTGCTGACCAATTATCGAATTATAAATGGAGGATATGTTGCTTTTGCTGGTGACAAAAAGGGTGGAAAGATGATTGGTCAAGGAGAAGTTTCAATGGTTCTTTAACTTTGGAGAAAGTCAACTATGTTCTTGAGCTGGCGTTTAATCTCTTGAGTGCCTCTCAAATCTGCGATAAAGACATTCTAGTTTTGTTTAAATCCGATGAATGTCTATTTTTAAAATCAGAGATTCATATTCCAGATGACTTGATTCTTATGCGTGCCCCAAGAAAACATGACACATATCTTCTTGATATGAACTCAATGGAGTCAAAGTCTACTGCAACTTGTCTTCTTTCAAAAGCTTCAACCTTTGAGTCTCTGTTATGGCATCGCCGATTGGGCCACGTTAATTTTCAAATAATAAAAAAATTAGTCAAAAACAATCTTGTTAGAGGACTTCCTTCAAAAGATTTCTATGTACACGAAAAATGTATGGCTTGTGCCAAGGGCAAACAACATAAAAAACCACATAATCCCAAACTTGAAAATAGCATAACTCGTCCTCTCGAGTTGTTACATACTGATTTGTTTGTCCCAATCAGCCTTAAATTAATTGCTAAAAAATTCTTTTGTCTTGTTGTTACAGATGATTTCTCAAAATATTCATGGGTGAGATTTCTTGCTCATAAGGGAGAGGTTGCAGAGGAATTGCAAAAGTTAATTCTTTCAATCGAGACAATTAGCAAGAGAAAGGTTCTGGCCCTGAGAAGTGACAACGGTACTGAGTTCAAAAATCAGATTCTTGATTCGTTCTGTGCTCAAAAGGGATTTGTGAGACAATTTAGTGCTGCAAGGACACATCAACAGAATGCTGTAGCTGAACGAAAGAATCGCACTCTCATTGAAGCCGCCCGTACCATGCTGATAGAATCTTCGTTACCCATTATCTTTTGGGCTGAAGCGGTAAATTGTGCTTCGTATGTTCTAAATCGAGTGTTGATTGTTAAGGACAAAGTGAAGACTCCTCATGAACTCTTTCATGAAAGGAAACCTTTAATTGATTTCTTTCAGCCATTTGGTTGTTCTTGTACTCTTCTGAATACTCAATCACAAAAGACAAAGTTCGATGCCGTGCCTGACGAGTGTTACTTTGTTGGTTACTCTTCTTTTCAAAAGGCCTATCGGGTATATAACAAGAGAACACGTATCGTTCAAGAGTCGTTCTATGTTGATTAGCAGGATTCCAACTCTTTTGATGTTCGATCTGAACCAGCATGGTTCTTTGACTCCGATACTGTGTTTAATTCTTTTAATCTTCCAGTTTTTGATGATGATGCGTCCATTCCCAATATTCAAACCAATATTATCTCCTCCACTCCATCTTCTACCCATTACACCTCTTCAGCACATGCTGCCACTTCAGCTGATGTTGGATCATCTTCTCCATCATTTGAACCGTCACCAACACCTGTTTCCTCATCACCAACATCCGTTCCACCACCAACATCTCTTCCTTCATCACCTAAATCTATCCCATCTCAGCTTGTTCCCTCTTCCTCACCTTTATCTAATCATTCACAATCTGTGAGCGAAACTTCTCCAAACATCTTTTCTTTAGACACAGACTTCAAAACTTTGAAAGATCATCCACTTGATAATGTTACTGGATCAAACACGGATGGTGTGCGGACGCGGAGTCAATCTTGTTTGATTAATATTTGTCTCTTCTCTTGTTTTATCTCTCAAACTGTCCCGAAAAACATGCATGCAGCTCTCCAGGATCCTTTCTGGGTGGAATCAATGCAATTGGAACTTCAACAATTCAGAAAGCTCAAAGTATGGACTTTGGTTGACCTGCCTCCCAACAAATGCCCAATTGGTACGAAATGGGTGTTTAAGAACAAACCAGATGATCGTGGTGTCGTAGTGCGTAACAAGTCAAGATTGGTTGTGCAAGGATTTGCTCAAGAAGAAAGGATTGACTATATTGAAGTCTTTGCTCCTGTCGCCCGTCTTGAAGCAATAAGAATTTTTCTCGCTCATGCTACTCATAAACAATTCAACGTCTATCAGATGGATGTCAAGTGTGCCTTTCTTTACGGAAACATTGATGAGGAGATATATGTGTGTCAACCACCAGGTTTTGAGGATCCTGATTTTCTCGATAAGGTCTTTAAGCTTGACAAGTCTCTTTATGGTCTTCATCAGGCACCTAGGATCTGGTATGAGACCTTGACATAGTATCTCTTAAGCAATGGTTTCTCTCGTGGCACCATCGATATGACTCTTTTCAAGAGAGAAGTGAATGGTGAAATGTTGTTTGTCCAAGTTTATGTCGACGATATTATTTTTGGCTCCACAAATTCACAATTATGTCGGGAGTTCGAAGAGGTGATGTGTAATCGATTTGAAATGAGTATGATGGGAGAAATGTTCTTTTTTCTTGGATTACAAGTAGAACAAAAGACTGAAGGCATTCACATTCATCAGGAGAAGTATGTTAAAGAAATTTTGAAGAAATTCAAGATGGATGAGGCGTCTCCTAAAATGACTCCCTTTACTGCTCAAACGTGCCTCACTCCTGATGAGAACGGGAAACCTGTTGATCCTCATCTCTATAGATCTATGATCGGTTCCCTCATGTATCTTACGACAAGTCGTCCTGAAATCACTTTTGCTGTAGGATATTGTGCTCGATATTAGTCGGCCCCAATAAAGTCTCATGAGAAAGCTGTCAAGAGAATCTTTCGTTATCTCAAAGGCTCATCTCGTTTAGGTCTTTGGTACCCATATGGAGGAAATTTTGATTTACATGCTTATTCTGACAGTGATTCTAATGGTTGCAGGTTAAAAAGAAAATCGGTGACCGGGGGGTGTCAATACCTGGGCCATTGTCTGGTGTCTTGGCAGAGCAAGAAATAGACCATTGTTTCCCTTTCTATAGGGGAAGCGGAATACATTGCTGCCTCTAGTTGTTGTTTCCAAGTCCTTTGGATACAGCACCAAATGATTGACTATGGAATCGACTTTCTCCACACGCCGTTGTTTTGTGACTTTGATGATGATTCCGCGAGTGAAGGAGTTATTGCAGTAGAGTTAGCGATGTCAAACAGTGAAGAGACTACAACTGAGGTCAACTACAAGCCTGAAGAAGGGACATCTACAACAAAGACAGAATCACTAGAACCAGAAACATCAGATGCTGCGTTGATGGCTGATTCATCAGAACCTCCTCAGGTAAGTACTACTGACCAACTTTCAAAAATCATGCTTGTTCTGATTGTAATAAATTTAGGGAAAGCATAGATCTGAAATTTGCTAGGTTATTAGATCATAACGATAGCTTAGTAAAGGACTTGCAACTGTGCACTGAGGCAAATAGAGTTTTAAAACAAAATGAGCATAGTTACAAAGAAAAGATGACCTTTTGAATAAACAGCTTAGGGAAACAGAAGACACTAAGAAGACATTAGGTACTATCTTAACTCCCTAGAAGACACTAAGAAACAAAAAGCAGTTTTAGAAGTTGAAGTAAATTCATTAAAGCAAAAACTACACAGTTGGACAAATTCATCTCATATTGTCCAACACTTAGTGAGAGAGCGTAACAATGGGGAAGGTTTGGGATATAAAGTGGTTCCACCACCACCTGAGACCTTGATGAATGCTAAGAGTAAACCAATAAATAACAATCCAATCAAGGATCATGTGGTGTCTACTCCTCTTGTAAGTGATCCAGATTCCTCATGTACTTCCAATGAATCTACAACAAAACAAAAGGAGGCCACTTCAAAGGCAAAGGGTAAAATGCCTTGTGTTAATCTGGAAAAAGAATTTGAAAAGGTTAATATAAAGTCAGGATCAAACAAAGTCAAATCTGAACCTAAAAAGACTATTAATGTTAACCTATCACGAGTTTCATGTCAAAGTCCAGTTAACCAAAATGGAAAAGATGTTAAGAATGTTAAAACAATTAAGTTTGTTAAACAAGATAAAACATCAAAAGAAGTAGAGTCAAAGCCCAAACACAATGATGTCACTAGGGTGTCACACACGTCTCCACATAGACAGTTTAATCATAAAGTTGATAGCAGGTCATGCTACAACTGTGGAGAGTGTGGACACATTGCGTCTTATTGTCCTTACTATCAGACACCTAGGAAGAAAGTTGAACTTCAGGAATCAAAACCTAGGTATTCTAAGAGGAGCTCATTGACTCCACCTAGAAGAGCTAGTGAACCTAAAGTCCAACCCATTAGCCAGTCGTCTGTTTATCACAAACAGGCCTTACACAAATCTGGCTTATGGAAAGAAAAGTCATCCTCTGTGTCTGATAATGATGACAAAAATTCACCTGAGCTACCCTCACCTTCTAAGGGTCAATAGGTTGAATTCATGATGTGTGATGCCTCTGGGAAACCCAAGCCAGTAAAGGCTTGGGTTCCTAACCTAAACTAATGCTTTAAATTGAATGTGCAGGGTGTTCGCTATAGTGCTGAAACCAACACGTGGATTGTAGATAACGGAGCATCCAGGCACATGATAGGAAACAGGGCACTCTTATCAAACGTCAAACAAATAAATGGAGGGCATGTTTCTTTTGCTGGTAACAAAGGTGGTTATATCACAGCTCAATGGGAAGTTGGAAATCAGAAAGTTAAGTATGATAAAGTGAACTACATTCAACAACTTCAAAACAACTTACTTTTTGTTTCCCAAATATGTGACAAAGGATTTAAGGTTATATTTGACAACAAGAAGTGTTATGTCCTGAAGAAGGACTATGTGATTCAGGAGGACCAAGTTTTAATGACAGCTTCAAGATATAAAGATCATTATGTTTTGGATCTCTCAACGGCTTCTACAACGGATCATGAAGTCTAGTGCTCCTTATCAAAGGCTACTGAGAATGACTCCATTTCCTGGCATAGGAGAACGGAACACATTAATCAACAAAAGATGAATCACTTGATCCAGAATGATCTAGTGAGAGGAGTTAACGTCAAAAATTTCCAACTTCCGGATTCTTGTGTAGCATGCAAGAAAGGAAAACAGACGAAGAAGTCTCATAAGGAAAAGAAAGTTCATTCTATCGAGCTTCCTCTTGAACTTCTTCACACGGATCTGTTTGGTCCAGTCAGTACAAAAAGCATTGCAGGTGACTTGTACTGCTATGTGGTTACTGATGACTACTCAATATTCTCTTGGGTAATGTTTCTAAAGTCTAAATCAGAAACATTTGAGTCTTTCAAGGAATTAGTAACCACACTGGAATCTCTGTACAAGCTGAAGGTAAGAAAGGTACGCTCAGACAACGGGACCGAGTTCAAGAATCAGTGGATGGAGGCTTACTGCAAGGAAAAGGGAATTTTGCACCAGTTCACTTCTGCCTACATGCCTCAGATGAATGGCGTTGCTGCGAGAAAGTATCGCAGCTTGATAGAGACAGCACGGACAATGCTAGCAGACTCGAAACTGCCTATCCAATTCTGGAATGAGGCAGTAGCAAATACATGTTACACATTAAATCGAGTTCTGCTATTCAAGCGCCATGGAAAGACATGTTACGAGTTACTACAACGACGTAAACCTAATCTGGAGTATCTCGAACCATTTGGCGCGCCGTGCACACTTCTGAAGAAGACTCAAGAAGGAAAATTCAGCGAGAAGGCTGATGAAGGTATCTTCCTAGGTTACAACATACCGAACAAGAGAGTTTACAACAACTCAACGGGTTTAGTAGAAGTGTGGTGTAATGTTGATGTTCAGAGATACACCACACCACCTACTGGAAAAGGACCCGCTTACTTTTTCGACTATGATGGATTCTTCAAGTCCTTCAACATACCTATCTCCACTTCTGATGAAGAGTTAGCTACAAGGATGATGTATGATATCTTGAAATCATCGTCACTAGATTCAGCATCATCGGGTTCACAAGGTGACTCAACTCACCACTCAGGGGGAGAACTCGAAGCAAGTGACTCCTCCTCAGAAGATGAAGCTGAGGAAAATGATCAGAACAATCAGGAGGGACAGGTTCCAATTCCTGCAAGTCCACAAGCATCTAACAGTGATGCCTCTTCGACTTCGGACCTCAAACTCCTACTACCTCAGATGCAGAACCAAATGTTCATAATCTTGATTCTGAGGTAGTTGTTCCCACCACTCCAGGCTCACGTCTAAACATCTATCATCCTTTGGATAATATTATAGGAGATGTGAGATCAGGGTTCAGACTAGAAATCAGCTGTACTCAGCTGATTATGCCTCTGTGATGGAAAAATGATACCTTCACGACGGTGCATACCGCTGCTTTGTGTCTCAGTTTGAGCCAAAGTATGTTAGTGAAGCACTGAATGATGAGGCAAGGGTGAGTGCCATGCAAGAAGAACTTCTTCAGTTCAAGAAGTTAGGTGTATGGACTCTGTTAGATAGACCTAAAGGTGCTAAGGTCATTGGCACCAAATGGGTCTTGAAATGCAAGAAGGATGACCAAGGCGTCATTATCAGGAACAAGGCTCGACTTGTAGTTCAAGGGTTTCGACAAGTCGAGGGCATTGATTACAATGAAGTGTTTGCACCCGTGGCAAGGATGGAAGCCATCCGCATCTTCCTTGCCTATGCATCGTATATGAAGATTAAAGTTTATCAATTAGATGTGAAGAGTGCATTCCTTCATGGTGAAATCCGAGAGACAGTGTATGTCAATCAACCTGAGGGATTTGAAGATCCTTATCATCGGGATAGAGTTTACAAACTCGACAAGGCTTTATACGGCCTTCATCAAGCTCCAAGGGCTTGGTATGAGAAACTCTCAACTCACCTTGTGAAACATGGATTTCGCAGAGGTGTTGATTGCACATTGTTTATCAAAGCGAAAGATGGTGATTTGCTACAGGTTCAGATCTATGTTGATGATATCATCTTCGGATCAAAGAATGAAGAGTTATGTAAAGAGTTTGAAGCAGTAATGAGGGCTGAATTTGAGATGAGTGCCATGGGAGAGATTAAATTCTTTCTCAGGTTACAGGTGGATCAGACACCCAAAGGAATTTTCCTACATCAGACGAAGTATGTAGGAGACATTCTCAGTCGGTTTGACATGGAGAATGCTTCTGCAGCTAGGACCCCACTTGCTACAAACCATGATATAGCACCCGATGAAAATGGAGATCTAGTTGATGCAACCATGTACCGAGGAATGATTGGATCTCTCATGTACCTCACTGCCTCAAGACCTGACATCATGTATGCTACATGTCTATGTTCTAGATATCAGGCTAAGCCAAAGGTTAACCATCTGATTGGGGTCAAAAGGATATTTCGATATTTGAAGGGTACCCCAACACTTGGGTTGTGGTATCCTCATGATGATGATTTTGAGCTCACGACGTATAGTGACTCGGATTACAATGGCTGCAAGATGAATTACAAGTCAACATGAGCAGGGTGTCAATTCTTTGGGAGGAGATTAGTGACATGGCAGTGTAAGAAGCAGACCTCGGTTGCATTGTCAACCTGTGAAGCCGAATACGTTTGCTGCTGCAAGTTGCTGTTCACAAATCATTTGGATTCAACAGCAAATGCGGGACTACGGTTTAAATTTCTCTTCTACTCCTATTTTTGTTGATAACTCTGCTGCAATTGCCGTAACTTAAAATTCGGTACAACATCCTAAGACCAAACACATTGGCATAAAATATCATTTTATACGGGACTATTTTGAAAAGAATTTAATCGATGTGTTAAAAATAAACAGTGATTTTCAACGCGCTGACCTCTATACAAAGGCTTTTGACAAACCACGTTTTCTATATCTGTTAGAGGTCAACGACGTTAAAAAGAAAAGTGATGTCATTCCAGATGATGACCATGTGTAGCCCGATGCATTTAGTTTTAGTTTTTTTTACTTTTTTTCTTTTTATTTCCTTTATTTATTCTATTTTCTGTTTAAATTAAATATATGTTATTTAGCTGTCTATTAAAATCCTAAAATCGTAAATCGGTTCCGGTTTTAGAATTTTAGGGGGAGAATAGGTCAGCCAGTAACATTAAAAAAAACGAGGGAGAAGGAGAGGCTAGCTGATAGAAAGTAGATCGTATCTGTGATACCGATTTAAATACTTTGCAAAATGATAGTACACAGAAACAAATCAAGTGGGACTTTAAAAGTTTAAATTAGACAAGATGCAAAATTCTAAGTACAAGTCTGTGTACTCTGAGCAATATAAAAGGAAAAATGATAGAAAAACTGGTAACTACTAAGGTAACACAATGAAAGTAGACCTAGAGGTTGCTAGACCACAGATGATATGTCGGTAGATTCAGCACAATAGATGATTAGACCTGATTGGTGATCTCAAGATCTAACTAAGTTGTTCAACTGACTATGGGCTCCCATCTTATCACTAGTTAACACAATCAACAATATTCCAATAAGGGGTAACGAGCAAATAAACGCCACAAATGTGAGCGGATGACCATAAATAGAGCAAAGCACGAAAAAAATTAAAAGCAAATGCTATCAAGCTAATAACTTATGTTGTTGGTGTGTTATGTGCAAAAGGAAAATAAAGATGCTTTAACAAGAAGATAAGTTGTGTGCCTCTCTGTTGTGCGATGGCACTGACCTGAGGATAAGCATTACCTAGATATTCTAGAATTCATTGTTGTTTGCCGCCTCTCTCTTGTGCGATGGCACTAACCTGAGGATTGGCTTCTCTTTGAAAGCTCTAAGAATAGTCTCTTCTTGTCAAAATACCCGTAGACCTCTCAAAAGCTCCTGAGGAATGTTGATTACCATATAAGCGTGGGATCCACAAAGGTTGGTTGAAATAATTAAACCTTAAACTATCACCAATCTATGTCAAAAGTCTATGTATGGATTTAAGAGGACGTGTATACTGACAATCATCGTGGCTACAATTCTTGAAAGTCCAAATCAATTTGGGAATCTAATAGTACCAGTATGATTTCCTAAAATTGCTAACGACTCTGGATGAACACCAAGAAGTGAGCATCAAAAGGTTTTGATAACATGTCCCAAATGATTTGACTTGCCAGTATGATTCCAAATTAAATTGGTCCAGTTATGGTCAAACTAAATTGAAGCTTCCTATTCCGGAACCGAATCCAGTAGATTTCTATCTTAGGATTTACACCTCACAAAAAGTCAAAAACAACTTTATTATCGTACTTCAGTTTAAATTTATTTATTTTAGTCAATTCAGTTTGTTTGATATCGGACTACATCATGGAATTCAGTAAGGGAGTAAATCACCTAAAAGGGTCATGTCTGAGGTGACCACATGTGTTTCCAAAAGGTAAATTGGTCACGTCTGAGGTGACAAAGTGTTTTAAAAGGATCACGTCTGAGGTGATCAAAAGTTTGTTAAGTTAAAATGATCATGTCTGAGATGATCAAATGTTCATAATGTTAAATTAACAGTTTAAAAGGGTTTAAATGTCAAATGGTCATAAAGTCAGAAAAATGTCGAGTGTATGACCCATTCGCACGACTGGACCATGAGTATGGACCAATCATGCGAATGGATCATGCTCATGCATTTAATAGCCAAATGGACATGAATATGAACCATTCACCCGAATGGCTTATCAGACTGACCCATTCGACCGAATGAGAGTGTGCGAATGAGTCAGTCGACCGACTGAGCTTCAGTCGGCCAACTGAATGTGATCGACTGAGCCAGTCGCCCGACTGACTTTCAGTCGCCCGAATGAACTGAGCGAATGAGGCCAGTCGGCCGATTGAACTCAGATTCAGTATATAAAGGGCCATAGTCGATCGCACTCTCCTCACCACTCCTAATCGCCCTTATATCGCACATTATACCGTTACGCTGCCCAAATTTCTTTAGACCTCGATTATACATTCTTCTTCATCTTCTGACGTGTGTTTGCATTTATACAGGTATAATAAGATGATATCTCATAGAAATCAGAAGAAATGGTGCCCTCAAATTTTGATGTTCGATTGAAACAAGAACTGAACCTTTAAAACCTTCTGAAACTAAGTAAAATGTTAAAAATAAGTCTAATAGGTTATTAGTTATGAGATTGCGAGTCTAAAGAACCATTAAACCACGTTTAATTACATGAATTGGTCAAGACTCGAACCTCAGTCGACCGAACAGTGGGTCATGCGACTGGTCGTCTGGATGAACTCCAATCGCACGATTGAGCCAGCCGAATGGGTCAATCGGCCGAATGTATTATGCGAATGAGCTCAGTCGGCCGACTGAACCAATCGCAGGCTCAGCCAACAGATTGAACTCAGTCGCCTGTTCATTCACCCGAATGAGTCCAGTCGCATGATAGGACAACCGACTGACCACAGTCGCATGATTCATTCGCATGAATGAATCAGAATGAATTCAAACAAGATACTTAGAACTAAATTGTGGTATGTGGTTTTCTAATGTTTTTGTGTCTTGTGTTTCAGATCGATGGCTGATAGATGGTCTATCAACCCTAAGCACAATATATGTGCTCATATAGACCATACTACTCGGAATGGTGCCGAGTTTGCATAGATCATCGCTTTTCTCAGGCGATCAAGGATCCACAAGGCCATCTCTACTCCATGCACTCCCTACAGGTCTTTACATCAGGCCTTCTAGGAGAATGCTTCTGTTGATCGATCACGTGAGTCGTATAGCATACGGAGCTCTATCTGTGGCATGGACATTGAGATTACTGCTGCCGATATTCAGAGAGTACTTGAGCTGGGGGACGATACTGATCACCTCACCAGACTTCACCCGCTTATGGTGAGAGGATGTTTCCTGAGGATTAAGTACGCTGGGGACATCAACTCAGGTGTGCTCAACAAGAGCAACCTGTGTCCCCAGTACAAGTACTTAGCACATGTCATTCTGAAGTACATTGCTTCCAGGAGGGGTGGGTTTGATGATCTTTCAGACCAGATTCAGAATGCCTATGTGGCACTGGTGCTGAACCACCCCTTCAGCTTCTCGAGCATGATCTTCTCTTACCTTGTGGAGAATCTGGAGGCAAAGGGTAAGGAGGGTTTCTGCATGTACCCCAGATTCTTGCAGTTGATTTTCAATGAGAAGCTGCCATCACTTCCAAAGGAGCGCCACGATGCTATGGCTTTAGAGATCATGGACGATACGACCATTGGTCATATGAGAGTTTACTGGGGTAAGCCGGTAAAGCCCTAGGTAAAGAGACTGATAGGCCATCAGGCCAATGAAAGGTACTTGGCACCTAGCAGACGTCAGTGGCGTCACGTAGACAGCGACTCCGATGATGAGCGGCTACAGCTCCCAGAGCACGACTCTAATGATGACGATAGCGGGGATGCTGGAGATACCTTGACCACTCGACCAAGGGGCCCACTACTGATAGTACATCTCCTGTATCTGCCCCCACTGGAGATATAGCAGAGTCTGTTGGGTTCCACCAGGATTTTATATCTGGTGAGGAAGAGGAGGAGTCAGATGAGGAGCCATTAACACGGACTGTGGGAAGTAAAGTCGTTCCCACAGAACAAGGGCTCCGGGCGGTTGGTGAACGCCCCGGTGGATCGGAAGAGACTGCTGCTGACCCTATATATGCTCTAGATCCGTCAAGCCGTGTTCTAGGGGGAGCATCATCCTCGACAGGATCGAGGAATAAGAGGATGGCTCAGCCCCACGGCATGAAGAAGAAGCGTAGAATCACCTTCATTACCACCACAGCAACCACCACAGCCACCACCACTACCACCTTTACAGCCACACCATCTGTCACCACAGCCACCACCACAGCCACCATCCCTACCACTATTCCTCCTAACACCGCTACCACCCTTCCATCCACCACCACATCATTCACACCTACATCACCACTCCCTACATCTATACCACCTCCAATCTTCACCACTGTCACCACCACCACTAGCCATCCTGCTGCACCATCGTCTTTCTCTCCATATCCATGAGGATCACCTCTACCTCCCTTTGGGGTAGAGGAACAGCTATCAGCGCCGAACCGTATGGTGATGCGTCTGTTAGCAACCGATGACGAGAAGACAGCACAGATCCGTCAGTTAGTAGATCTTACTACTGCACAATCTCAGCAACTTTCTCAGCAGGCTCGACTGATTGATCAGCAGGCTCAGCAGATATCTCAGCTCCAGGAGCAGCATGACAAGAAGATTGCGGAGTTTGAGGCTGCAAACAAATCTCTGCAGCTAAAGCTCAAAGGGTCTCAAGACGAGCCCTTAAAGATAGGAGAAGAAGATGAAGACGATGATACTGATGATGAAAGTGATGATTATGATGGTGACAATCATGAGGGTGATACTGATGCTAATGGTGATGATGATGAAGATGATGTTTCTGCTGCTGGTGCTAGAGCTACAAGCGAAAGGAGGACCAAAAGGAATCAAGATCAGAGTGCCTCTGCATCCACCCCAGTAGCAGAAGAGATGAGGATACAGGATAAGAATAATGCTTAGTTATTTATGTTATTAAAATCATATGTACTTGAATCCTGTATTAAACTTATGAAATGAATATCTATTCTAATGTTAAGAGTTTTTGCTTTGAGTATTTACTAATGGGTGTATTATATGTTTAAATCGAGCAGATCCAAATTATCAAAGGGATGAACACGATATTGCTCCCCTCCAACAGATCAAGACTCAACTAACCATGATTCTTGATCTGCAAGGGATTGTCAGAAGATCAGTGAGTTACACCCCTGAAGAAGGGGAAATAATTCATGATCTTACTGATGAGCAACTGGCCGAAATGTTCAAGCTCAATCCTGATGAGATTGTAAAAGACGCTCCAACTTTTGAAAAGGACAGTGACGATGAGCTGAACGACATTGATGAGATAGAGATTGAGGACGTCACAGCAGAGCATTATCCTGAGTACGCTGACAAAGAGAGAAATGTGGTTCCCAATCTGGGTGATTCCCTAGTCAGTGATACATTCGAGATATTGGATCAGATGGAGCAAGAATCTGAGAAGTTTGAAGAGCAAGCCCAAGCCTCAAACGCCGATGTTGATATCAGAAAGGCTGAATGGGCTGCATGTTTTGAGGAAATCCGAGCCCAACGCGCTGTTATGCCATAAAAGAGAGAGAGGAAAGATTATTGCGTGGGCACATTTTGAGGATCTTAATGTTTATGCCATAAAGAGAGAGAAGGGTATTGAGTACTTTAGATTCCTGCATGATCTAAAGTCTCTACCTGGTTTTGAGCTCAACCAGCTGGCTAAATTGAAGCTACTATATGCTGACCCGAGGAAGATGTCAGGCTGGTTTGAGGGCTGCTCTGAAAAAGAATACCACACCAGGTGGGTCAACTTCAAACCTCAACAACCTACGAGGTATATCAGACGTTCTGAAGTTGATCCCATAACTGGAAAGCCCAAGATAGTGCTGAAGTGGAGTCCCCCAAGAATAATGTCAAGAATCCCTCTCAGGGAAATGCCATAGGACTTCACTCCACACTTGGGAGGCGGTCATAGTTCTAAACAAAGAGGGAAGAATGTACCACAGGACTTCACTCCACACTTGGAGAACAGGGGAGGCGGTCATAGTTCTAAACAAAGAGGGAAGAATGGATACTATCAGGGTATTTGACCCGATGTGGCTCACTAACTTGTCTGCTGATGAGGTATACACATTATACAAGTGGCCACTGTTCTATGACACGCAAGATATTGTACAAGCCCTCCAATACCAAAATGTGATACGACTCTGCTTTGCGTTTGAGATACACGCAGGAGTCACAAGAGAGGAGAAGTACAAGAAATATGAAGAGGTTATGAAGAAGGTAAGACATTAGATAGATCTAGGTCCAAGGGGGAGTTTGTTGATACATATGTACCTAGATTCTGATCTGAATGTAATATGTCTTTATTGTCTTACACTTATGTAATCGTTGGGTGCTTAATGAAATACAAATGTTTGGTTGTGTTTATAATGTTTCATATTTCATTAATGAGTCGTTTAAAGCATACTGACTTGATTATATAGGTTTGAGGTTGTTTGAATTAATATAAATAATGTTATGACAATTAATACATTCAAACTTAGTAATATGAAGTTCTCATGCGAATGGCCCACGCGAATGGACCATACGCATGAACAACTTCATGCGAATGACTCAGTCGCACGATTGAACCAGGAGACTGGATCAGTCGCACGAGTGTGACATGAGATTGACTCAGTCGCACGACTGAACACTCAGTCGTGCGAATGGATCAACCGCATGGCTCAATCGCACGAATGATCAATGCTAATGGTTTAGTCGCCCGAATGAGCAACCCTAACCTATAAATACCACCTAATTCGTGGAAAAACGTAAGCATTCAATCTACTTCGACTTTAGACGTACCCTAACCGTCCAGAAGCCTCTAAGTTCGTACTCCAAGTTCATAGAACGCTGTAGATCGATTTCTAATCGATTCTTGACGTTAGATTCAATACGTTATTGATTCTACGTGCGTTCTCACTTATTGGATCGTCAATCAAATAGGATTCCGCACTATTTAGTTTGGTTTAACACGTTAATCAGTTGGTGTTTCGTTTAAATACCATATCCTAACGAGTGGTATCAGAGCTTTGGCTCTTGATTACATGTGATTCAATCGTTTTTTAAACAAAAGTTTTTTTTCACTAAAAACGCAATCTTTTCGTGTCAAACGGTGTCTTGGACGTCCCCTGCTCATAAAGTTGTGGTTTTTCCTGCATACGGCGATTAGGGTTGGTGAAAATTCGGGGTTTTACGGCCAAAACACTTTAAACCTAGAAATTTTCGAAATCCAGCAGCTTCAGTCGCATGATTGACTCAATCGCGCGACTGGACTTGACTACCGATAAGGGGTTCATTAGACCAAGTATCTCTCCCTGGGGTGCTCCGGTCCTGTTTGTGAAGAAGAAAGACGGTAGTATGAGGATGTGCATTGACTACCGAGAACTGAACAAGCTGACGGTGAAGAACCGATACCCCTTACCAAGAATTGATGATCTGTTTGACCAGCTCCAAGGTGCCTGTTGGTTCTCGAGAATAGATCTACGATCTGGTTACCATCAACTGAAGGTGAAGGAACAGGATATCCCTAAAACAGCTTTTCGCACGCGCTACGCTCATTACGAGTTCCTCGTTATGTCGTTTCGTTTGACCAATGCGCCAGCTGCTTTTATGGATTGATGAACCGAGTGTGTCGGCCAATGTTGGATAGATCAGATAGTAATTGTGTTATTGACGATATTCTGATCTACTCAAAGAAGAGCATGCCGGTCACATTCGAGAGGTGTTTGAAACCTTAAGAAGGGAGAAGTTGTATGCTAAATTCTCCAAGTGCGCGTTCTGGTTGCGCGAGGTTCAATTCTTAGGTCACGTGATAAATCCCGAGGGGATTATGGTAGACCCCGCAAAGGTGGAGGCAGTGATGCAATGGAAGTCACCAAAGACGCCATCCGAGATTCGTAGTTTCTTGGGTTTGGCGGGCTACTACAGAAGATTCATCCAAGACTTTTCCAAGATCGCATCTCCACTAACCAAGTTGACCCGTAAGGATTTAAAGTTTGTGTGAGGTCAAGAGCAAGAAAGGGCTTTTGAGGAGTTGAAGGCAAGATTTACCCAAGCCCCTGTCTTGTCATTACCCGAACGAAGTGAGGATTTGGTGGTTTATTCAGATGCTTCCTACTCGGGGTTGGGTTGCGTGTTGATGTAGCGAGATAAGGTGATAGCCAACGCATCCCGACAGTTGAAGGTGCATGAGGTTAATTATCCTACTCATGACCTGGAGTTAGCAGTAGTGGTCTTCGCACTAAAGATTTCGAGGCACTATCTGTACGGGACGAAGTGCACCATTTTCACTGACCACAAAAGCTTGAAGTACTTCTTCAAGCAGAAGGATCTGAACATGAGGCAGAGACGATGGTTGGAGCTTATAAAGGATTATGACTGTGAAATCCATTACCATCCGGGCAAAGCCAATGTGGTGGTTGATGCACTTAACCAAAAAGAAAGGCCCGAGCCGATTCGGGTGATAGATTATCAAGTAATCATGACCTCCGATGTGATGAAGCAAGTCAAATAGTTTCAAGTTGAGGCACTGAAAGAAGATCATCTTAACTCGGAAAGAATGAGAGGTCTGGTTGGGGAACTGGGTGAAAACACACTTGGTGTTAAAACCCGATTTGGACGAGTGTGGATTCCTCGTTTTGGGGATCTACGGGCGAAGATTATGGATGAAGCTCACAAGACTCGATACTCCATTCATCATGGTGCCACAAAGATGTATCAAGATATGAAGAAAGATTATTGGTGGTCGTGTATGAAGCGTGACGTGGTGGAGTATGTGAGTAAGTGCCTTACTTGTTTACAAGTGAAGGCCGAACAGCAAAAGCCGTATGGGAAGATTCAACCTTTGGATATACCGGAATGGAAGTGGGAGCACATCACCATGGATTTCATTACGAAGCTGCCGCGTACGCCGAAAGGATACGATGTCATATGGGTTATTGTAGACCGATTGAAGAAGAGTGCTCACTTCCTACCGATCCGCGAGACATATTCATCTGAAAGGTTGGCTGACTTGTTCATCAAGGAAATTGTAACTCGTCATGGTGTGCCGGTGTCTATCGTGTCTGATCGTGACACCCGATTTACCTCTAAATTCTGGAAGAAATTCCACGATGCTATGGGGACGAGGTTACATATTAGCACGGCTTGTCATCCTCAAACTGATGGTCAGTCAGAAAGGACCATTCAGACACTGGAAGACATGCTTCGGGCATGTGTGATTGATTTTGGGGGAAGTTTGGATGACCACCTACCATTAGCCGACTTCTCGTACAACAACAACTATCATGCCAGTATTAGTATGCCACCCTATGAGATGCTATATGGTAGGAGATGCAGAACACCCGTTTGTTGGGGTGATATTGGTCAGAAAGAATTAGGAAGTGTCGAGGTGATCGAGGCTACGACCGAGAAGCTAGAGAAGATTAAAGCCTTCATGAAGGCCACCAAAGATAGACAGAAGTCGTATGCTGATAAACGACGCAGACCGATTGAGTTCCAGGTGGGTGACCGGGTTATGTTGAAGGTCTCACCTTGGAAGGGAATCATCCGATTCAGGAAACGAGGTAAGCTAAGCCCGAGATATATAGGCCCTTTCCGAATCATTGCTTGAGTTGGGGAGGTGGCCTATAGATTGGAGTTACCATAAGAGTTAAGTGGAATTCACCTGACATTCCATGTATCTCATCTGAGAAAGTGCTTAGCCGATGAAGACATGATTGTTCACTGGAAGATATCAAGGTAGACGAAAGGCTCAATTATGTGGAGCAACCAGTGGCAATCATCGATAGAAAAGAGAAGAGGCTGAGGAATAAAGTGGTTCCTCTTGTGCGTGTACAGTGGAAGCACAGGAAGGGATCCGAATCTACATGGGAGACTGAGGAGGAGATTGAGGCAGCATTATCCTCGTCTGTTTGAGGAATAACAGGTTTCGGGGACGAAACCTATATAAGGGGGGTGGACTTGTAACACCCGTTTAATTTAAAAAGACAAGAAACAAAGAATAAAAGAAGGAAAAGCAATAAAGTCCAAATGGAGGGACTAAAAGTGTCCAAAAGGACAAATCTTTAAAAAAGTTGGTGAACAAAGCAACATGGCCGCCCATGTTGCTACTCACACCTTTTTCATTCGGATTATAGAGAGAGAGAGCAGAAAACTCTCGGTTGAAGAAGAAGAAGAAGAAGAGGATCGAATTCAAGGTAAGAATTCTTGTGTTTTTAAGTGTTTATGACGGGTGTTATCCCGATTACATGTTTATGTGCTTATGTGTTTGTGTATGTGCTCGGGTGTGTGTGTTTGGTGGTGTTCTAGGTGTTTGAACTCATTTGCATTCGGGTTACACAGAAGATACACCCAAAGTTGCACCAGGTGAGTTTCTAGACCCCGGTTTCTACTTGTTTTAAAACATCTTTGGGGCTGTGAAAATGTATTTAAAACATTTTTACAAGTTTATATATGTTTACCCGTATGTATTACGCGTGTTGAATGTTGGTTCTTAGATGCTCATAGGTTGTTCATGTTAGAATAACCATGTTAAGCTTAGAACAGATAGGTTTGATGTTTGGATTCGAAATCATGCTAGAAACAAGTTGAACAGAAGGTCATGCGCCTAAATAAGGTCATGCGCCTGAAAAAATGCCTTAGACAAAATTAAGTATAAGCCCATGCGCTGAACAGTAGCCCATGCGTCTGAAATTGCCTTAGAAATGTCTAAGTATAGCCCATGCACCTAAAGTGGCCCATGCGCCTAAGGTGGCTCATGCGCCCAAGTGGCCCATGTGCCTAAGTATTTCCATGCGCCTGAATTGTCATGCACCTAGGAGTAAAAATGGTTAAGTGTTGGTTGATGCGCCTATATAGTGATGAAACGCCCAAACAGGGCTCATGCGCCTAAATAGTGTCAAAGCGCCTAACCCTTAGAATTTATTACAGAATGTTTTGGAGCGTCTTAGTCCTTAAGGTTTTTGACCGAGGGTGACTAGGGCATGTTAATGATGGGTTTCATGCATGATTATGATAGATTATGATTGTGTTATGATTGTTCCTTATTATTATATTGCTATTATTATTATACCTATAGAATGTGACTTACGTGGTATGTATATTATCGTAACTTAAAGTATATTGTAATTAATAAAGAGAAAGAGCAATATATAAAAGAAGAGGAACATTAATAAAATGTTAACAAGTCTTGCAAGCTTATAGGAGGTACACGACCGTGTTGTCGTTAGCTCAACTATGCTACGGGTTAGCTACCTTATTATGCACACAGGGCCAGTCTTGGAGATTGGCAGGATCCTTGTAGCGTATCCTGGGTGATGGGTCGGGCATTGTATACAGTACACAGCACCCTTCGAGGGATATAGTTGACCCTTTCGAGGGATATAGTTTATCCTTCGAGGGATATAGATGGCCATCACCGTTTCCATCGCGCATATAGTTGGGGGTATTGCTCATTGGTCCATACAGACAGTGAAAGATAAAGAATAAAGAAATCAAAATAAACAAGGCATACAGTAAAGAGGACGAACAGTATTTGTTCATATAGTAAATGCGTGCTCGCATATACAGTAAAGAGTTGTATTTTAGAGAAAAGAGTATTTCATATACATCATACAGAAAAGTATTTTATACTTATAAAACTAGAACTCACTCAGCAATGGTGACTTTTATGCATTTCAGTTGGCAGGTAAATATTGCTGAGGATGGCACGAGGGTGTGAAGCTACTCGGCAGGGAAAAAGATGGACATCCATTCATAACTATTATTTCTGTTGTTTTGTAATGCAATTAAACAGTTCTTTTGTATTCGATCAAACATTATGTATTGCTTAACAATAGGTTTAATGAAGTGAAATGAATGGTTTTTGTTAAAATGATTCCGCTGCTTAAGTTTTTAAATTTATAATGTACTTAATGCTGTGAATGACCAACTGTGAGGTCTCCACGAACGGGGCCTTACATAATTCCCACGATTGGGTCTCTACGTAATAGTGCTTCTAACTCATCAAGATCATCAAGTGGGTGAAATTTTCCTACCTTAGTAGTTGGTAAATCCACCAACTCATCACCAAATTCATCTACCCATGATGGAATAGCATGCCCCACAGCTTCCCCCTTTGTGAGGCTTGAGGAGAAGCACCCCTTCATCTCTTTACTAAAAATCATCCTCATAGGTGTCATCTACGACTAAATCTTGCATCATGTCATCATTACAAAACAGGTGTGACATACAATGTGGAACCGACCTAAGGCTAGATAAATACTCTCCCTCGATATTTGGCTCATAGTTGATTGTCCAGTAGGGGTCAAATGACTGTTGTACATCATCCATCATTGTCAAAGATTGTGGGATTTTCTCTCTCATATCTCCAAATAAATCTTTATAACCTAAAAATTTCCAATTAAATCGTAAACCCTACGAGTTTGGTTATTCTAACGCGTAGATTCAATATGAGCGATCATTGCCATTACATCTCTCATCTTCTGCTCAACGTCCATTTTAACCCAATGTGTGGACAAGTCTTGTAAACAACACTCATATGAGTGTTGTCTGCCACAAAGCTCGCACCAAGGTTCTATGTATTTATTAACCTGTTGTCTATACATTATGTTCAAAGTAATATGTGAGATAATAACAAAGATAATAAGAAAAAATGTAAAACCAATAAAAATAAAATAAAATAAAGAACCGAAATCAAAATCTAACACTAAAAAAATAAAGTAAACTCAAGAATGAAAAAGAAACACAAATGACTAGATCCCTGACTCGGATCATTCTCGAAATCGCTAAAAACATGTCCCCAGCAATGGCGCCAAAAACTTGATGTGTGAATATATATATATATATATATATATATATATATATATATATATATATATATATATATATATATATATATATATTTATATTAATTTATCATAAAAAATGATTTTTACAAATTAGTTTTACAAAGGAAATTCCTAACTAAACTTCACATAAACGGCAAGTGTACTGGTCGTGATATAGTAAAGTTTAGTTAAGTCCGGATATCGAACCCTAGAGACACGTTTGGCGGCTTTCGTTACAACTAATTTAATTAATTATTAATAAACAAAATAAGCAATTTAACAAAAATTAATTAATCTAAACATGACGGAAGAAATAAACAAATAAGAATTCAAACTTGGAAACTTGAATACGATCAAATATGTTAATTAACTACCTAGGTAGGGATCCAACTAACATTTGATGACCTAAAGGTAATGACTCTATGGATATCTCTAAAAATACGAATCTAGGGTTAGTATGTTGCTACTCCCTAAGCAAACCAAAGACACGTGTGAAGCACGAGATTGGTCTATTAAAATATCTAATGGAAGATCACCCCTAGGTATTTTAACACATAATCTTTATGATTAAATTTTCTAACCATAAGATAAAGAATTAAATATAATTAAATAACCTAAAACACTAACACCACAAATGAAACGCAAAACACGCTCTCACGAAACCTAAACCTAACAAGCAATGGTTAGGAGGTTTAGGAAATATCTATTTTACTTGTTCTTCAGTGTGGGGCAGCAGGAAAGACGGGGAATGTTTAGAGGCAGCAAGCCGTATAGAAACCTACAATATATATTATATAGATAGAGAGATATATATATATATATATAGATAGAGATAGATATAGATAGATATATGATAGAGAAGAGAATATAGATATATATAGAGAGATTATAATATATAGAGATAGATATATATATTATACATATGTATATATATATCTATATAGATAGAGATATAACAGACATATGATATACATATGTAGATATTATCGACTATATATAGGTATATATATATACATATAGAGATACATAGATAGATAGAGAGAGAGACAGAAAGAGAGAGAGGACAGAGAGAGAGAGATGAGAGAGAGGACAGACAGAGAGAGAGAGAGAGAGAGAGAGGAGAGATGAGAGAGAGAGAGAGAGAGAGAGAGAGAGAAGAGAGAGATAGAGGGAGAGATAGTACATATAAATATAACCATGAGGGATAGAGAGAGAAAGTATAGAACATAGGGAGATATAGAGAGACATATAGACAGAGAGTATATGAGAGACATAGATAATATATAGAGTATATAGATGGAAGATTACATATATAGATATGTATATAATAGATATGTAGATATGTAGATATAGATACATATGTATATATATATGTGTATAGACATATGTATATAGAATATAGATAGATATAGATATATACATAGTGTAGATATATATATGTATATATATATATATAATATATATCTAATATATATATATATATATATATAATCTATATATGTATATATGTATACTATATATATATATCCATATATATATATTATATATATATATATATATATCTATATATATATATGTATATATATGTTAGACCATCAAATATCCTCACACTTAAACTTTTACTTGTCCTGAAGTAAAACTCATCACATGACATATCTAACACCAATAAGTTTAAATACATGATGCAGAACTAATTAACACCACCGATTTTCCTAAAAGACACAATCAACAATTCAATAACAATCAATAGAATTACAACTTAACAAGCCACCGTGATGCTGCTTTTTCAAAAAAATTATAGATGTACTAACTAAGTTTAGTTTATTTAAAGATTTTAAACAAATATGATAATCCACAACTTCTCACAATATTCTCTCCGCTTGGTTTTTTTAGTGGACTAGTATAAGATGTACTAGTTTATATATGTGGTACTCTCGATGTCATTATGACACGACATTTTCATAAGCTTGTAGAGGTATCACATCTACCAACTAACAATTGATTTTTGCACAAATCAAGTATGTCATCACATGGGTCGTAACATGGCTAGGGTGATCGGTAGGAATAAACAAGATGAAAACAAGGCTAAAATGTTAGAAGAATCCGACTTCGCTAGCCTAAACACGTATCACAATACGCACCTGATAAACTAAAACAAAGGATCAAAGTTGGATCCTTTAATAAGCACACTACTAATATTTTTTTTGGTGGGGGCAATTTTCACCCTCTTTTTATATACATATTTCTCATTCTTTTGCTTTTTTTTTTTTTGCTTTTTTTTTGTTTTTTTACTCTGATTAATTAATCATAGATAACAGTTGAATCACACTATTTAAACACTAACTTAGCCGGATTTTCTAAAATACACAGGTTAACACAAAAAGGGCTTAAATTAACTAAGACTAGGTTTAACATGGGTGTAAACAAAAGGAAATGGTAAATAAATGGCGTAACATTGCTTACTATTTGATAATTTTAGGGGTATGGTAGTCACAGGCTAAACACAAGCCTAAATCCTAGGTTCCTCAATCACTTTTGTACAAGTTGAAAGTTAATTGTCTCGGCGTGTACAACCTAGACAAGTTCTAAAATGCACGTGATCGTGTGATATAAATGCTCAAACAAAGAAATGCATGTGAAATGCAAATAATCAAGAATTAAAGGCATAATCTCACATGAAAACAGAGGTAATCAGGGTATAAGTTATGAACAATTGCACGTTTATTATCTCTTTATTTACCTCACCTAATTAGATGTATATACCTTATTTTGAAAACCGCTTGTTAAGTTAACTTAATCATGCGACTTGAAAAGTTAATCATGTTCTATGTTCAACTACTTAGCGCTAATCGGCATGACATCATAATTCGCGCAAGTCGTGTTTTATATGCGTGGACAAGTGACACTTAGTGCCCTATTTTCTTTTCTTTTTTTGTTTTATTTTTTTTTTATTTTTCAATTTTTTGAATTTTTTTCTTTTTTTTATTTTAATTTTTTTTAATTTCAGGGATTATCAAAAATTTACATTAATATCAAATAAAAATGCAAAATGTTTAGTTTTGCCCACTAACCCCATCCCCACACTTAAATCGAATATTGTCCCTAATGTTCGAACAAATAAATATAAGCAATTAAAATAATAAAAGTGCAAGAAATGGGAAAACTGAAACTCCGCTGATATGTAACGTGCACCGATAGAAGTTCCACTGAAAATATATGTGTCATCCTCACATGTTAACTTAACTAAGAATCTTAAGCAGATGATCATTCAGCTGCGAGTAATAACTGAAATCAAAGACAAACACAGAAGCACCTAGTACGAAGAATTAAAAACAAAAAAATAAAAATAAATGCAAAAAATAAAAAACAAACCCTCAGGTTGCCTCCCGGAAGTGCTTGGTTTATCTACGAGTCTACAGTCTGACTTGAACCATATTGCAGGACCGGTGAAGGCTATGCATTTACAACACAACAAAACAATGAGCAGAGTTGCTTAGAACACTTAACAGATCAAATATAGAACTGGTTAACTTGTTAATGAAGGATGCTAAGAACACAAGTAAATATGAGACAGAACAAGATTGCAAACAACACAAGTATTTGGTTTTCAAGAATGTTGTATATTGCTTCTCAAGTTCTATTACAAGTTACAAAGGATCGATAGAAAGTTACAAGTACTTGAGATACTTTATACTACATCCCCTAGCCGGCCATACTTTGAAGGCCAGATGCATACAATTGACTAGAAAACTACAAAATCAAATGTAGAGTCAAAAGGCAGATCTGCCTTTTGACTTGTGACTATGATATGCCATAGCTCACATCCTACTATATTACAAAAAAGATAAAAGTACATAAAGTAGAAAGCACAGACTCAAGACCTCAATGTGCATTTTACCAAAAGCGTGGACCTTTTCACCAACTCATGTAAGTTGGTGACTTTACATAGTAGCAGCGGAAAGGTGGTCCTGCTTTATGGTAAAGTACATCAGATAAAGGCATATCTCTAAAAGTCTTCAGAAAAAATCTGTCTTCACTCTTTGGCTTCGGAAGACCTTGTCTTTAAAGCTTCGAAAGACTTCACTTTTGGCTTCAGAAGATGTTGGTCTTGGCTTCAAAAGATTTTACACTTAGAATATTTCTAGTGCATGGTGTAAAACTTCCGAAGCATTTCTACTTCTGTTCTTTAGTGCATGCTTGCAGAGAGACTTTGGATGTTTTGGCTGTATCAGACTTATAGGAGTCCTTACAAACTCCCCCTAGGCTGTTGCTACCAAAATATTTAAAAGATCTTCAGATATTTGTAGTCTTCAGGACGATGATGACCATACCCTTCTTCATCAGATGGTCAGAATCACTCAGACTCTCATAATATCTTCTCATCTCAAAGAGATCATGCAGAGGTAGGTTGAGTATGTCTTGCCATGTATAGACATTTTCAATACCTTGATCTCTGATCACATGCCATCTCTCTGGATTAGTAGTGAAGGTCCATGATAAGATGGGTGTCTCAGCTGCAAAAGGAGCCACTTGAATTGGAGTTGATTGGGCTGCCTCTTAATGCACTTCATCCGGTTGATCTGACTCAGCCTGAGGTGTAAAGGTGGATGATTCAGGCTTCTTCTTCTTTGACTTTGGTTTGGAAGCCATCCTCTTCTTCCTTTAGAAGACTTTAACTGAGAAGACTAGTCTGCTGCACCTTGTTGATCATCATTGTCTTTCTCAGTTGGGTCTTCCTCCCTCACAAGTTTAGAAGGAGAGGGAGTTTGACCCTGCTGTGGATCAGAAGATGAAGCTTGCTGAGGCTCAGCAGAAGGTCCAGGTTGTGTTGTCTCAAGTTGTTCAACCTTAACCTCCACTTCAGGTGGGATTTGACTTGGAGGAGAGTATGAGTCAATCAGCTCTCCACTCTTGATCTTCTACTTGATTACACTAATATGCTCATCCATTGTGGATAGAGACATAGGGGCCAAGCCTCCTTCCGGAGAATCCATACAGCTTCAAGAAGCTCATCGTCCTTTGTCTGTCAGCAGACTTCTTCATACTCTTTTGAATGATGGCTCTTGACTTTGCTGCATCTTCCCTTATATTTTTTCTTTGTTGCCTTTTGTTCTTTGAGCACTTGAAGTTCAAGCTGTTTGAGATACTCAAACTCAATGTACTCAAAGGACAAGGGAAGAAGTGCAGATGCCTGGTAGAGACCTGTGGCACTCAGGTAGTTGATCATGTTTTGCATATCTGTTTCCTTGTCTACCTGAGGTTCTTGTATGGCAGCCACATTCTCTTGCACAGGGCTTTCCTGAACTGGGAAGAGAGTTGGGTCATGCTTGTTAACCTTTTTTGTCTTTTCTCCTCTTTGAATTGGAGAAGTAGCCTTGCATCCTCTGCTTCCTTCATCTCTCTTGACACTTCCATGTCAGCCAGTTCATTTAATTGCTCTAAGGGGAGAGATATAATCTCATCCATGTCATAGTTCCTGGTCTGCATGTAAGTAATCCTGACTGCGCTCAACTCATCTTCTTGAGTGTTTGGACTAATTGCAGCATGCATAAAGCCTGAAGACCCAGAGGAACTTTCTCCCCTTAGCTTCCTCTTCCTCTCTCTCTTCCTCCTCAATCTCCTCAGGAGTTAGAATCCTTTTCCCTTTGTCACCCATAGACCTTTGTGACTCAGGGTGGATAGAGCTTTGGCCTTCATTGCTTGGTGTAGCATCCAAGCTCTGGCCAGTGAGAGGTTGTGAGACACCTTCACCAGCAGGTGTTTCACCGAGGGAATGAATTTCTAAAGCAGTTGTTGGTGTGACATGGCTCTCAGGCTCTATCACTAGGACTTCAGCCAAGGTTTTCCCTTTGAAGCTAATCTCAGGGTCTGCCTCAGCATCTAGTTGACCATTGACATTACCTGATTGCCTTCGCTCCTTCTAAGGCTGAACTCTTTAGTAATTCTATCTTGAATCCTGAGTGCTAACCTGTCAGCTTGTCTTGATTGGCTTGGGTTGACAAGTGGCATGTTGATCAGGTTAAGACCTTCATAGTAGTTCAAGGTCTGAAAATTGAACACTTCTTGCTGCCTTGAACTCTGTGAAGAATGAGGGCTCTTCTATCAGCATCATACCTCCACCCAATAATGTATTTTGAAGTTCCTTGAGGTGGAGATGACACAGCCCTTTGAATACCTTCCTCAAAGAGACTCCTGATGACAGAGTCTATAATATCCACATTAATGTGAACTTGAGGAAGTTGTTGAGTATGCACAGTTGCAAGTGAGGATGGTGAATCCTCAATATCCATACTCCCTAAAGAACTCCCAGGTTCTGTGACTGTAATGACTTTCTCCCCTTTTTGGTAGCATCACCCTCTTGAATAGGTGAGCTAGAGGTTAGATCAATCACATTCACAGGTTCTTGTGTCCCTGGTTGAGCTCCTCTTAAAGGTCTCCCAGCTAGTTTTTCCCTGAGATAAGATTTCTCAAGTTGCTGATCATTGACCCTATTATGCAGGGTAGTCACCTGAGATTCAAGGTGACTAACCTTAGAGACTAAATAGGAGCATGTTTTTGACAGTTTTTGCACCTTTAGTCTCAGATTCCCCTCATCTTCATCAGAAGAATCATTGGGGAATGAGATTATTGGACCAAAGTCCTCTCTCTCACCACCAGCCTCAGGTTCTTGGCTGCTGGGATTTCCTCTGCACATTGACATCCTCAGTTGAGGTGTCAATGGGCTGAGTTGCCATGGTTGAGGTCTTAATGATGTAATCACTTGCAGAAGTGAGAGCCTCTTCCATATGGACATCCTGAACAGGTTCAGAAGTATCCACCTCAGTGATGGGTGACTGATGTGGGTTAGATAAAGGAGACTCAAGAGTACTCATCTCTCTTTGAGTAGGGGAAGAGTAGAGAGACTCATGATACCCACTAAAAGCTAAGTCTTCATCAGTATAGAATGAGAGGTTGGGAATGGGTTGATTTAAGTCTAAAGGCTGGGGATGGTAACTGTCTCCTGAAGGTTGTTCACTTGAGTGTTGAAACTCTGAGTGAAGGTTTAAGGCAGTTTGGCTTGTGAGCTCATCAGGGTGAGCATGAGGAACCTCATCTTTGATTGTTGAAGAGATGGGAGTGGTTTGCTCTTCAGGGAAAGTGGGAGCTCTAGTATCCACTTCCTCCTGTATGGGTGAGTATATGGGGGCCAGCACAGACTCAATAGCTTGAGTAGGGGTTCGTTTGGATTTTCTTTGGTAGGTGAGGGTGACTTGTGGCCTTTTTGATGGTTGAGAGGTAGAAGGTGTGGGTTCAACACTAGCTTGTGTTGCTAGGTTGTCACCTTGAGCAATGAGCTCTAACATTTTTGGGACTATGGCTGTTTCTACCCTTGAGAAGCCTACAATTGGCTTCTTCATAATTTTAAAGATGGTAGGCTTCATCTGTTCCAATTTAAGAATATTATATGTTTCCCTCAACTGTGAGCCCAATTCATAGTTGAGAATGTGTTGAACATATCTAGGAAACATATAATACTCTAAGGAATCTAAGTTAGCAAGAAAGTTTGTATAAACAAACTGAGAGTACCTAAACTTGACGCCTTGAACCATTCCATGTACTATGAAGGAGAGATCCTCAGAATCTGGTCCCACCCTCCATGCTTGTCTGACAAGCTATGGATAACCAAATGAAGCAGGTATTTCCACTAGGATAAGACCTTCCCTTTCCTAAAGGTCTTTACAGAGAAATCTCCCTCATAGCCCATCTTCTCAAAGGAATGATTTACATCTTCCTTTGGGAAGGACAACTCACCTTCTTCATCATCCAGCTGTAAGTGAGTGTTGATGATGGCCGGAGTGATGAAGATTGTCCTCCCTTGCACTGTGATAATGACCTCTTGGCAGGTCTTCCAAAATTCAAGCAGATGATCCTCATAGAGAGTATGATCAATGTATAGGGAGGTGAAGTAGTTTGATAGAGCTAAGAAACGGCAAATCTCTGAGAAACTTTCATCTTTCTCAGAGCTTAACAGAGCAACTTGGTTATGTTGCCTGTGAAGTTGCATGGAGAAATCTGGGTTGTTTCTGAGATTTAGATTGGCCATTTTATAAGCTTAAGGATGAATAAAGATGAAGAACAAAAGGCGGTTTGGGAGAATTTAGGTTTAAGGAATAGTGTAATTGAGGAATATAGTGAAAGAGGGGGGAACCGTTGGGCATTTATATGAAAAGGATTTGAGACAAAGTTAATGAAAGAGGATTAAACTTTGAAATCCGGATGTCGGTCCCACCTCTGAAAAGTAGTTTACTTTTTCCCAAAAAGTAGTTTTCTTGGAAGTCGAGAAATCTTCCGAAGGTTATTTGCTTCGGAAGTTCTGAAGAAAAAGCTTCCGCAGGCAAATTGGCTTCGGAAGATATTTCAGAGATTTTTGAAAATTTTGCTTTGGAAAAGAATTTACACTCAAAGATTTTTATTCTAAAAAGAATAAATACTTCCGAAGGTAAATTGCTTTCGGAAGAAACTTGTTCTTTGAAAACATACAAAATACATTTTCAAAGAACATGAGCACAGCAGCTTGCAGCAGCAATGTATTCAGTCTCAGCAATGATGCAGACACACAGGATTGTTTCTTGCATTGCCAAGAGACTACTCTTCCACCAAGAAATTGAAATCCCCCTGATGTAGACTTTGCAGTCATGTAACCACCATAGTCACTATCTGTATAAGCATACAGATTAAAGTCAGGATTCTTTGGATACTGATGGTCTGCGGATAGTATATATATTTGATAAAGATTTATTGCACAGATTCAGTTTTAATTGGTTGTTACTAATACTAAACCACACACACAAAAGGCAGTGTACCTGTCGTGTGGTAATATAGTGTTGGTAAGAACCGAGTATCAATCCGTGGACACACCTAGCCTACTCAACAAACTTGATGTTTGACTATCAGATTTGGTTTTTGTTAAAGAGAGTGATATTTTGTATTGGAAAGATTTTTAGGGTTTAAAAGGAAACAATAAAAAGAAAGTAAAATAAGAATTGAAGCGTTTGGATTTAAAATCAGGGAATAAAAGTTATCATCCTAATTAGAATCCACTTATGTAATTGTGATGAATTGGTGATGTGATGTGATTATGTTAATGTTTATAAAGATGAGGCGGCGCGATTTCTCGACTATCCTGCTGTCATAGTGACTTGATCCTGTCAGGCTAATTTTACTGCTCAGATCAAAGCCTTAGTAATGTAGGTAAATCTTTTGTGTCTTATTTGACATATGATTTCTGAAAACATAATTTAATGTTAAAAAGAGAGTTGATCAGGTTCCTTCCTAACATACCATCAATTTTAGAAATCCGTAACAATTACTGAAGTTTCCGAACTAATAAAAGGGAACCCGCAAATGATCAGAAAGTTAAAGTGATATGATTTCTAATAACCATTTCTAGTTCATTAGCCATGGATTTATTATGAAGACCGGTTTCGTGAATGAAAGTTAATCATACGGTTTTCAACCTTGTATGACAATCACAATCACAAACCATAATGTTATAACTTCCCGTTCAAATGTAGATGCTACCCATCAATAGTTTTCCCAAGACCACCATAACATTAACATAATATTTATCACAACATTAGTTCATCAAAAATTACATAAGTTTCATCCTATTAGGATGATAAATAGAGTTTAGCTCATGATGAGCTTTAACATAACAACGGATAACAAAGAAGATAGATAAGTGATCATCGGTGAAATGGAACAATCAAACCGATAATCCACAATGGATGACGTTTAGGTGATCCCAAGCTTCTTCCAAGTGTTGTATGCACATCCCGAGCCTCCGAATGATCTTGAAGTCTTGATTCCCGAGAGAATTCAGCAGAGTAACTCTCCCACCAATGCTTGCTAAAAATGGTGAGCTTAGGCTTCTATTTATAGGCTTTCCGGAGTGTTTAAGCATGGCCTCGTGCCTAAAAGGCACGGCCCCGTGCTAGTACAATGCTTACGAAAGTTGGTTGGCTCGTACATGCAGGTTGTGTCGGGCACGGCCCCGTGCTAAATGGGGCACGGCCCCGTGTTGGTGGTGGGGCACGGCCCCGTGCCTTATGGGGCACGGCCCCGTGTCTACTTTTAGGGGACAGTACTTTTGTCCTGTCAGATGTCCAAGCACGGGGGTGTGTTAATTTAGCACGGGGGTGTGTTTCTGGCAAGGCATGGGGGCGTGCTTAATGAGGCACGGCCCCATGCTTGCAGTCCAAAGCTCGGATCGCTTCAATTTCTTGTTAAATATGCTTCTTTTGTCCATCTTGCCCTTTTAAACACCTGAAAACACAATTTAACACTTTTAAGTACATTTTCATCATCAAAAGGAAGATATTAAGGAATAATTGATGTGCTTTTGATATGATTTTTATGTATAATTTGGAGCACATCAAACATCCCCACACTTGAACTTTGCTTGTCCTCAAGCAAAAATCACCTAAAATGACAATTCCACCAAAAACCAAATAAATCGAATTATAAACATGTCTTTCGAGAAGTATGCAAGTAAATACTATTTTCATCCAAATATAAATATTCTAAGCACATGTATAATGATATCCTAGCAAGCAATAGGTTGGTTAGTAAAGATTATTATCATGTAAAAATCCACACTTCTCACAAGATGCACTCACACTCGGCTAAATACATGGAGTCATAATCAAGATTAAGTATGACTAATGTACTCAATTGCCTAGTATGAATACATGTGAAATCATATGCTTGTTAAGGGATCAAATCTCCACATACTTAAATATTTATTTGCATAAATCATTAGGTCTTTGATGGGTTGTAACTTGGCTCGGGCTCGGGTATGAATATTTGGGAAGAGTGGCTAATTGCTAAAGACGACGGTCTTGGCTTATTTTTAAACATAAACTACAAGGAAAGCAATAAAGGTTCCCTATACAATACTTCAAGCTAGAAGGGATATGCTAGCTTGAGAACTCGTTTAAGGTCAGATTGTCAAGACCATATCTTGCTTTCAAGAATCGTACTTCATCTTTTACCCGAAGATACACAAAACTTTCCTTTCTCAAGGATCGTTCGGCTTGAAGCCTAATAGCACCCAATCGGATTAATTCTGTGTATTCTTATTGAGATTCAGTTTGATTCTTTTGCATTTTCCATTATGGGATTAATTTCCACAATTCGGGCATCTTTCATATCTTTTTGCCGTCTCTTTATAGCACTTTTTGAAATCCCACAAAATGGCGGAACTTGTTCCTTTTTCTCCATTTCTTTCTTGCGTCAAACGTGAGATTGAAAATTTGTTCGAGGATTTCCGGGGGAAGTCCCGGTTTCGCGTGATGAAGGCAACAAAGCAAATTGAAATCAAAAGAATGCATTCCAGTTCTTTAAGGTCTGCCGGTAAAAGACCAAATACACATTTTTTTATTATAAGCAAAAAACGTGTCTTTAACGAAAACGGGTTTTGTTGAAGGCTTTTTGGTTAAGTGACTTGGTGACTCGGGTGATTGGAAGATAATAAACGTTTAAGCTCAACGGGGCTAACTAGGGTTGACCTTGGGTCGGGTAAGGAAAATTAAAGACAATGGTTGGGGCTTGAATGGTTAAGGTTTCTAGTGCCTAACTCATTTTTATGCAACAAATACTAATTAAGGTCTTCAAATGTATACCCAAAGCAAGTTCTAATCACACGTATCATATGGCACCCTCAATTAAATCCAGAATGAAAGTAGAATTGCAACTTGCAAAAGCTTGTTTAAGGCTCAAAAATAAACTCACATACGGATGGAATTGGGTAAAAGTGTTTCATTTTACATGATTAAATATTTACTAGATTATTGCTTTTAAGGATATCACAAAAAACATTTTCAATTTTTATTTGGACGTCATGGATTTACTTCTCTTTTTTCCCGAAAACGTATATTTATAATTTGGTTTATCAAAATTATATTAAATTTTTGGTTACTTGTCACAAAAATTATTTGGTAAGTGATCTTTTCTTAAAATTTTAATTTGGACCTTTTTAGGAAAGTCAAATGCATTACTCCCATCCCCACACTTAAAATTCACATTGTCCTCAATGTGATTAAAATATTCATGATCGAGAAAGGGTAACGAAATAACTCCCTAAAAATGATGAATTTTTCACTTGTGTTTGGTTGCCCTCGCGTTGTTAGAATCCTCGGTATCACCTGAAATGTCACCAATTTATTGAAAGCATTAAAATTCTAAACACACAAAATAAAAAAAAAACGACAAAATTAAAAGATAGATTGGCACAAAAAACAACTATGCCAGGGCCCCAAAAATGATACGGTTTTCAAGGGATTTGTGGTGGGATTTCCCCCTACTCGTGGTACATTCGGTTTCTGATGTACGTAACATCTCTGCTCAAGTCATCGACTCGGGAATTCAGATTTTCGACTCGGTTGAAGGCTCGTTGGCATATTCAAATGATCGCCTTGCATGGGTTTCGGGTTTGGATTGACTCATAAAGGTCTAGCATGGTTGGAAATCCCTTGTTCGTGAACTTGAAGATCCAGCTCCGACTCCTTCGGCTGTATCGGCATGTCGAGATCCATGATAATTTCTTCGGGATCCGCCGGATCCCAGATTTGTCTCTTCTTATCCATGAATCTCGGCTGCCCATTTGGTAAGCTTGTCACCATGTACATACTTGTACAAATGCTCAAGTCTAACAGTCCGGGCATCACTCCTTCGGTTTCTTCAGTGTTATAACCATAGCTTTCATACAAGTTCAAAATCCAGCTTCCTCCAAACATGGGTGTTGGAGCACCTACAATCGCGTTCCGCAAAAAGATTAAACAGAAAACAGCATACCCAATATTAAGCAATGATTAACCATACAAATAAAAAAAACAGTCCCTCAAATTACAACTCCCTCGCTTCTGACGACGATGTTATGGATGAGTAACGTACGATGAATGTATCGCAGCAGCGGGTCTCGTATCTGACTGCTTTTTGTTTTGCTCGAGTTGAACCCTCTGGTTCCAATCCGCTCCCAAAATGCTTTCCTCATTGCACCACTTTCCGCGTCTCTACTTTCCTCGTCTGGGAAGGTATGATACGCCGGCATTCCAGATATAGCCTCCTCCTCCATTTCTTGTTCCATGTATATTCCAAGATAGACACCGAACAAGGCAATGGATGTCTTGTGCCAATTCCCAGCTAGTCTGAATGAAACTGCATTTTCATCCCAAGGATCAGAGTCTTTCATGCTATATTTAAAAGATGCTAAAAATTCAAGAGTCAGTTCATAAACGGAAGGTCTATTTTGTGAAAATAAACGTTTCCACTGGACACTTAATAAATTATTATATCTTTCTAGCTGTCCGACTGCCGCTAGTGTTTTTCATCTGCTTGTAAGTGGGATCTTTCGACCCTTTGTAGCAATCTTTGAAGTCTATCATGACACCATCTCTCGCGGCTCCCTCCAAAATGTAAGTAGGGATGCTCCATGATCCTGAAATTTAAAAATAAATTAATCTATACAAAACAAATTTTTAAGCAGTCTCATGATGTTAGTGAAAATCATATGTTTTTCAAGAATTAACATCATAATGATCCAATTCATGTTCAAAAATAGTTAAGAATTTATCATCCAAGGAAAAAAAAATTTTGAACATGGGGGTGCGCTTTATACAACGTGGGGGTGGCGGTTAACATGTTTAGGGCATGAAATCTTGACTCGAGCAATCGTGGTTTTGTTTGTAAATCGTTGATTAAGCATGGGTTTAACATTTTCTGCTTCAAAAATCAAAGATTATACGTTGAACATTTAATCATTTGTTAATAATTCAAGATACTAAAAATATATATTGTTTTACATCACTTGAGAATTCTTGTAACTTGAACATGATTAACAAAGGTTTCACCACGAGTTATGAAGATAGTCTTGTTAACAATAAAAGAAAACAACTAACTAACCAACTAAACATACTAATATCTAACTAAACACACTAATTAGCACTAATATACTACAAGAATAAACATGAACAAGTAGGTTAAAAGCATTCATCATTCCATAACACGTTTAAGAACAAGTGTTTACACATAATTGCTAGGATTTCGGTTGTTTAGAGACCTAATCACCTAACTACATGTAAATGACTTTCATAATCAAAGGAATTAATATGCTAACCTCTTGGCCAAATACTCTTGCAAGAACACTTGAATAAATGAAAGAAAAATGGAAAGAAGATAGAATTGAAAGTGGATACGACTTTGTAGGCACATTAGCTCGGTTTTTATCATGCAACATTGAATGGAAAAGGACAAAAGGCTGAAAAATGGCAGATGGGTGTCAATTCTTGTCGAACACGGGGGCGTGCCCCTTTGAACACGGGGCCGTGTGTCCAAGTACAATGTTCGGTGTTTCAGTCTTTTGTTGTTCCGTTTTTCAGTTTTGCGCGTTGTGTAATTTTCCCGGTTAAGTTTTATCACTTCCAAATCATCAGAAAAGATACGAAAATAGTCCTATAGTTGAATAACACAAGCCAAATTGAAAATTACATTCCCTAGAATCCTACAGTTACACGATACGTTCAAAAGCCGAGAATCTGAAACAGCAAAACCAGACTCTTTAACGCGCAACAGCGCACTTAACACATCACGGAATGTGTCTAAAAGAAACCTCCACACATTTCGTGTGGAAGGTTTGGCATGAGGGATAGTGAGAAGTGCGGTTGCTCAAATTCCGCGAGCTGCTGGTTAATGGAAATGAGTTCTCGCTCATTTGCTGAACTTTTGGATTAGTTCTAAGTGTTGGGGAGCAACGAGGTTCATTTCTATCTATTGCTTGATTAGTTCATGCATTTTGAGAAACTTTGAGATTTGTCTGCTCTCTGCGTTTCGGAAGCGGCGTGTTTTGCAGGAGGATCCAGTTGAGCTTCCTTCGTGACTTGATTCTTTCATTTTTAGACGTTTTTGAGCAGGAATGAGTGTGATGAAAGAATGGAACAAGTGTGGTATTTTACACTGGTCGTGAATAGTGAACACGGGGGCGTGCTTAGCTAGGCGCGCCCGTGCTTGTCAGAAATCGTCTTAAATTCGACCTGCAACGTTCCAAGAGTCGTCAGCGGAGATCGTGGAAAAAATTATCAGAGCACGACGGGGCTTGATGGGGCACGGCCCCGTGCTTATGTTTATGCAAGTCCTAAAAATTGCTAAAAAGTGAGAAAAATGTATGTACACGTGCCGCGTTTAAGTTTCGGGTCTTCGGACACGACCCTTCCCACACTTAGTTTTCGTTGGGGTGGAGGTTTAATTCCTCCAAAGAAATCTTGGTTGGTCCATCGTTATACGGTTTCAAACGATGACCATTTACTTTGAAACTTAAATCTGCGTGGTTGTAAATTTCAATGGCACCATTCAGAAACACGTTTTGATCGTATAAGGTCCAGACCAACGTGATTTCAGTTTTCGGGAAATAAACGTAAACGAGAGTTATACAGTAAGACACGTTCTCCCACATGAAATTGTTTGTGTTCTGTAATCGAGCGTCATGGAATTTCCTTGTATTTTCTTTGTAAACCCTAGCATTCTCGTACGCTTGTTCCGTCAATTCCTCCAATTCGTGAATTGAAGGAATCGATTCTTTCCTGTAAGGTCTTGGTCCAGGTTTGCTGTTTTAAGTGCCCAAAAGGCCTTATGCTCTAGTTCTACAGGTAGATGACACGACTTCCCATAAACTAGTTTAAACGGTGTTGTGCCGATGGGAGTCTTATAGGCTGTTCGAAAAGCCCATAATGCATCATCTAACTTGATAGACAAGTCCTTGTGATTTTGACCTACAGTTTTCTCAAGGTTGATACCTCGGTTAGTGACTTCGGCTTGTCCATTCGCTTGTGGATGGTAAGCAGTTGTAAAGCGATGGTGAACTCCATAACGTGCCATTGCTCTTTCAAGTTGATTGTTACAGAAATGAGTTCCTCGGTCACTAATCAGAGCTTTGGGGGTACCAAAACGAGAAAAATAGTTTCTAAGGAATTTGACAACGTTCCTGGCATCATTGGTAGGCAGGGCTTGAGCTTCAGCCCATTTTGAAACGTAATCAACTGCTACCAAGATGTAACGATTGCCAAACGACACTGGGTATGGCCGCATGAAATCAATACCCTTTATATCAAATATCTCGCATACTTGAACTGGTTTCTGAGGCATCTCATCCCGTGTTGAGATATTGGTTGCTCTTTGACATGCATCACAGGTGCGTACCACATTATGAGCATCTTTGAAGATCGTGGGCCAGTAAAATCAGAGTCGAATACTTCTTGGCTGTTAAGGTTGCTCCATGGTGTCCTCCTGTGGGTCCTTCATGACAGTGCCTTAGAATTTGTTCTGCTTCACTTCCGTATACGCATCTTCGAATGAGTTGGTCTGCATCGATTCTGAATAAATACGGACCCTCCCAATAGTAATGTTTGATATCAGTAAAGAACTTCTTCTTTTGCTGATAAGTCATTCTTCTGAGAAGGATTCCGCTTG
This sequence comes from Flaveria ramosissima, assembly GCA_025215565.1. Taxonomy (NCBI): domain Eukaryota; kingdom Viridiplantae; phylum Streptophyta; class Magnoliopsida; order Asterales; family Asteraceae; genus Flaveria; species Flaveria ramosissima. The sequence goes on from CM046046.1 coordinate 44,611,359, forward strand.
CTAAGTAATTCGCAAAATAGGCGAACCAAGGGTGTTCATCGATTGAGGATTGAATGTGCATAAGGAATCATGAGGAAAATTGTCGTTTATTTTGGCTTCCTCAGTTTGTGAAGGACTTGAGTCCTCAAGACGCGAGAGATGATCAACCGCTAGATTTTTCGCTCCTTTCTTATCACGAATTTCGATATCAAATTCTTGAAGCAGAAGAATCCAACGGATCAATCTTGGCTTTGCATCTTGTTTGTTGAACAAATAACGAAGGGCTGCATGATCGGTGTAAACAATTGTCTTTGAAAGGATGAGATACGAGGAATTTATCGAACGCGAAAACTACCGCAAGAAGTTCTTTTCGGTGGTAGTGTAGTTTTCTTGTGCGTCATTAGAGTTTTGCTCGCATAATGAATTGGGTGAAATTGCTTGTCTTTCCTCTGTCCTAATACAGCTCCCCGCGAAATCGCTTGCATCGCACATGAGCTCAAATGGTAGTGTCCAATCTGGGAGGAAACCATGATTGGAGCAGTTACCAATCTCTCCTTAAGCAATTTGAATGCAGTAATGCATTCATCAAAAAATACGAATTTCGCGTCTTTCTTCAGAAGTTGAGTCATTGGTCGAGCGATTTTTAGAAATCTTTAATGAAACGACGGTAGAATCCTGCATGTCCTAGGAAACTTCTGATGTCTTCACAGTTATGGGATGCGGAAGTTTAGAAATAGTGTCGACTTTGGCTTGATCGACTTAAAGCCCCACTCGAGAGATTTTGTGTCTTAACACTATTCCTTCTGTGACCATGAAGTGGCTCTTTTTCCAATTTAAACAAGGTTGGAGTCTTCACATCTAACCAGCATCTTTTCCAGGTTTCAAGACATTGCTCAAATGAGTTTCCAAAGATGGAGAAATCATCCATGAAAACTTCCATTGAGTGTTCAATCATGTCATGAAAAATTGCTACCATGCATCTTTGAAATGTAGCAGGAGCATTACACAAGCCAAAGGGCATTCGCCGATAAGCAAATGTGCCATATGGACAGGTGAATGTTGTCTTTTCTTGATCTCGGGAGCAATAGGAATTTGAAATAACCTGAGAAACCATCCAGAAAACAATAGAACATTTTTCCAGACAATCTCTCAAGCATTTGGTCGATGAAAGGGAAGAAGGAAGTGATCTTTCCTTGTGGCGTCATTGAGTTTGCGATAGTCTATGCAAACTCTCCATCCTGTAACCGAACGAGTGGGAATAAGCTCATTCTTCTCGTTAGTTACAACAGTCATTCCTCCTTTTTTGGAACAACATGGACGGGACTGACCCAAGGGGAATCAAAAATAGGGTAAATCAAACCGGCATCTAGAAGTTTGATTACTTCTTTCTTCACCACCCTTTCATGCTCGGTTTATTTAAACGACTTTGAGGTTGAATGACGGATTTGAAGTTCTCCTCCATCAATTTTAGAGTGCAAAAGGATGGATTGATTCCCTTGATGTCCATGATTTTCCATGCAATTGCTCGTTTGTGTGCCTTAAGCATATTGAGCAACTTGTTCTTCTCATCAATTGATACGGCGGATGAGATTATGACAGGGAAGTTGAGATGTGTTTTCAAGAAAAGCGTATTCGAGATGAGATGGAAGCTCTTTGAGCTCTAAGACTGGAGGGTCTTCGATAGAATGTTGGCTTTTGGTTCAAGTCTTGCTCAATGATCTCAAATGCTTCTTGATGAAATGACGTTTTGTCAACTTCAAGTTCTGAAATGGTTTGGTTTTCACAGATGGGTTCGGTGGTTGTGACTTCTATTAATTGAGTATTGCAAGCTTCATTTTGAAGGGCTTCCTTCAAATGACGGCTTATGATCGAATCGCAAGCATCAACGTAATAGAGTGAGTCATCGTGATATGTTGAGGGTGTTTCATGGATTGGCCTATATCGAAAGTTACTGCCTCCTCGTCTACTCTAAGCGTGAGTTTGCCTGTGCAAACATCAATAAGGGCTCGAGCAGTCGCTAAGAAAGGTCGACCTAGGATAAGAGGAACATTTTTGTCCTCATCCATGTCTAGGATCACAAAATCAACGGGAAATACGAATTTGTCAATTTTAACTAAGAGATTTTCAACGATGCCCCTCGGATATTTGACAGAACGGTCAGCTAACTGGATGCTCATACGCGTAGGTTTAGGCTCACCTAAGTTTAATTTTTCAAAAACCGCGTAAGGCATAAGGTTAATGCTAGCACCTAAATCAGCTAACGCATTACTGACAGAAAGATTTCCTATTAGGCAAGGTATGGTGAAACTTCCTGGATCAGTCATCTTTTGAGGTAGTTTGTTTTGAAGAACTGCAGAGCATTCCTCATTCAAAACTACGTGTGATAACTCTTCCAGCTTCTTTTTGTTTGACAAGACACCTTTTAGAAACTTAGCGTAGTTTGGCATTTGTGCTAAGGCCTCCACCAAAGGCAGATTGATGTGGAGTTGCTTGAACAACCCAAGGAATTTCCATATTGTGCCTCCATTCTTTGTTGTCTCAAACGACCTGGATATGGAGGTGGTGGAACATAAGGTGGTGGTGGAACGTATTCTTTGCTGGTTCTTCAATAACAACAGGTTGCTTTTGCTTATCACTCGATTACTTGGAGTTTCAGTTTCTACTTCTTCAAGGATGGGTTGTAATGCGGGTGTACCTTGACTTGAGTGTTTGCCACTTCTGTGGTGATGGCTTTGACTTGAGCATTAGGGTTTGTAGTGTTGGGTTGTGGGAAAAAGCCTTGAGGTTTTTTAGAGAATTGTTGTGCTATTTGACCTACTTGGTTCTCTATGGTCTGTAATGATGCTTGTTGCTTTTGATGTCAGCTTCGTTTTCTTCCCTCTCTCATTTCTTTGATCAGATTTCCGGATGTACTCATCTGTAGCTTGTGTGGTTAACAACAATTGCTGTAATAAGTCTTCCATTGATGATGCCCCACGGTCTTGGTTACTACTGCTTGGACCTTGGTATGGTGGTTTCTGTTGTTGGTAAGGTGGCCTTCGGTTGAATCCAGATGATTGTTGGTTATGCCAGCATCTCTTTAATTCGAGTTGTTTCTCCAATTTGAATTGTATGAGTTGTTTGGGCCTCCTACGTAGTCAACATCTTCAACCATCATAACGCCTTGTGGGCACTCGTTGGGCTTGTGTGAATTTCCACATGTATTGCATTGTGTTGGAGTTTTCTTTAGCTCGCTTTGCAATTGTTCAAATTTTTTGGTTAGAGCTTCTAATTGGGCTGCAATTAGGGTTTCAGAGTCTACTTGATGAATACCTTAGAACTGGGTTTGGTTCTTAAAGGATTGTAAGCAAAGCTCTTCTTAGCTGCTCTTTCTAAGGCTTGATATGCTTCTGTTGGCGTGACACTTCCAAAATCTCCTCCAACACTTCGGTCTATTGCTTGCTTGTGGGCTCCCCCAATCGCATCGTAAAAGGTTTGACACTGCAGCCACAGATCAAGTCCGTGATGTGGGCATCTCCGAATGAGACATTTATATCTGTCCCATGCTGCGTGTAATGATTCATCGTCGTTTTGACGGAAACTTGTGATGCTGCTTCTTAGTTTGGCAGTACGATCGGGTGGAAAGTATTTCAAAATGAATTGTTCAGCCATTCCCGCCCATGTGGTGATGGAACCAGGCGGAAGTGAATCAAGCCAATTGATGGCTCGGCCTCGAAGAGAAAATGGAAAAAGTCTTAGTCGAATGGCGTCGTCTGAACAGTTATTGATTTTGAAGGTCGCACAAATACGAAGGAATCGTGAGATGTGAGCATTAGGGTCTTCGTCTTGTAACTCATGGAACTGAACAGAGTTTTCTATAAGTTGGATAATACTAGACGTAATCTCGAAATTGATGGCCACTATTGCTGGTTGGACAACACTAGACTCATAACCATCTATTGACGGTGTGGCATAGTGTGTCATCTTCATTTCCTCGTCTTGGTTAGCCATTTCTTCTTCGGATGGTGTATCTTCCAAAATGTCTTCTTGAATGACTGGTGCTTCTTGTTGTGATCTTTTGCGCAATCTTTGACGGAAAAGTCGTTCGGGTTCCGGAAGAGGCGGAACAAGTTCAGAACTAGACGAGTCGGACATACACTAACTTAAGGAAGCATAAACTAACTAAGGCTTAAAAGGAATCAGGCAAAAATAACTAAACTAACCAAGGCAAACTACCTACAAATAAAAATGAAGTTTAAACAAAAATATATTAACAGGTTATATGCAAGATAGTCAAAAATTTAGTTTGTCTTTCAAACTGCCATATGTCCCCGGCAACGGCGCCAAAAACTTGATGGTCTGCGGATAGTATATATATTTGACAAAGATTTATTGCACAGATTCAGTTTTAATTGGTTGTTACTAATACTAAACCACACACACAAAAGGCAGTGTACCTGTCGTGTGGTAATATAGTGTTGGTAAGAACCGAGTATCAATCCGTGGACACACCTAGCCTACTCTACAAACTTGATGTTTGACTATCAGATTTGGTTTTTGTTAAAGAGAGTGATATTTTGTATTGGAAAGATTTTTAGGGTTTAAAAGGAAACAATAAAAAGAAAGTAAAATACGAATTGAAGTGTTTGGATTTAAAATCAGGGAATAAAAGTTATCATCCTAATTAGAATCCACTTATGTAATTGTGATAAATTGGTGATGTGATGTGATTACGTTAATACTTATAAAGATGAGCCGGCATAATTTCTCGACTATCCTGCTGCCGTAGTGACTTTATCCTGTCAGGCTGATTTTACTGCTCAGATCAAAGCCCTAGTAATGTAGTAAATCTTTTGTGTCCTATTTGACATACAATTTCTAAAAACATAATTTAATGTTAAAAAGAGAATTGATAAGGTTCCTTCCTAACATACCATTAATTTAGAAAACCGTAACAATTACTGAAGTTTCCGAACTAATAAAAGGGAACCCGCAAATGATCAGAAAGTTAAAGTGATATGATTTCTAATAACCATTTCTAGTTCATTAGCCATGGATTTATTATGAAGACCGGTTTCGTGAATGAAAGTTAATCATACGGTTTTCAACCTTGTATGACAATCACAATCACAAACCATAATGTTATAACTTCCCGTTCAAATGTAGATGCTACCCATCAGTAGTTTTCCCAAGACCACCATAACATTAACATAATATTTATCACAACATTAGTTCATCACAAATTACATAAGTTTCATCCTATTAGGATGATAAATAGAGTTTAGCTCATGATGAGCTTTAACATAACAACGGATAACAAAGAAGATAGATAAGTGATCATTGATGAAATGGAACAATCAAACCGAGAATCCACAATGGATGACGTTTAGGTGATCCCAAGCTTCTTCCAAGTGTTGTATGCACATCCCGAGCCTCCGAATGATCTTGAAGTCTTGATTTCCGAGAGAATTCAGCAGAGTAACTCTCCCACCAAAGCTTGCCAAAAATGGTGAGCTTAGGCTTCTATTTATAGGCTTTCCGGAGTGTTTAAGCACGGCCCCGTGCCTAAAAGGCACGGCCCCGTGCTAGTACAATGCTTACGAAAGTTTGTCGGCTCGTACATGTAGGTTGTGTCGGGCACGGCCACGTGCTAAATGGGGCACGGCCCCGTGTTGGTGGTGGGGCACGGCCCCGTGCCTTATGGGGCACGGCCCCGTGTCTACTTTTAGGGGACAGTACTTTTTGTCCTATTCAGATGTCCAAGCACGGGGGTGTGTTATTTTAGCACGGGGGTGTGTTTTTGGCAAGGCATGGGGGCGTGCTTAATGAGGCACAACCCCATGCTTGGAGTCCAAAGCTTGGATCGCTTCAATTTCTTGTTAAATATGCTCCTTTTTCCATCTTGCCCTTTTAAACACCTGAAAACACAATTTAACACTTTTAAGTACATTTTGAGATATCTTAAAATTCTTTAGACAGTGACCAGGTGTGACATCTTGGGGATAGCTTGATATCTTGCACAAATGCATGTAGAAAACATGATATCTAGCCTGCTAGCTGTGAGGTACATAAGAGACACAATCATTGCCCTATAGAGATGTTCATCAACACACTCCCCCTCAAGATCAGGTCCAAGGGAGTGATTTCTGCCTATAGGTGTCTTAGCAACCTTACAATTAGTCATGTTAAACCTTTTAAGTATGTCCTGTACATACTTTGACTGACTTATGAAGATGCCATTTTCAACTTGCTTCACTTTAATTCCTAGAAAGAAATTGAGTTCCCCCATGGCACTCATTTCAAACCTGTCCATCATCAGCTTCTCAAAGTCTTTGCAGAGCTTTGGATTAGTTGACCCAAAGATAATGTCATCTACATATACTTGAACTAGCATTATGTCATTTCCTGTTCCTTTGATGGAGAGAGTTCCATCTATAGTACCTCTTTTGTAGCCATGTTGACAGAGATACTGAGATAGAGTCTCATAACACTTCCTTGGTGCTTGGTGCAGCCCATAAAGAGCTTTATCAAGCATGTAGACATAATCAGGATGATCAGGATCTGCAAACCCAGGTGGTTGTCTGACATACACCTCTTCATCAATCACCCCATAAAGAAAAGCACACTTGACATCAAGTTGGTAGACCTTGAAATTCTTGGATGCAGCAAAAGCTAGGAATATTCTAACAGCTTCAAGTCTTGCTAAAGGAGCAAAAACATCTGTGTAGTCAATTCCTTCTTGTTGAGTATACCTTTGAACAACTACTCTTCCTTTGTTCTTGATGACAAGACCTCTATCATCCTCCTTGTTCCTAAAAACCCATTTGGTTCCTATGGTAGTCTTCCCTTGAGGAAGAGGACATAGGTTCCAAACCTTTTGCCTTTTGAATTGAAGCAGCTCCTCTTGCATAGCTTTAACCCAACTTCCATCCTTTAGAGCCTCATCAATTTTCTTTGGCTCTATCTAGGACAAGAAACAAGAGTGAAGACAAACATTTGCTTCATGGGTTTGTCATCTTGTTTTCACCCCTGAATCAACATCTCCAATGATGTTTGTGGTAGGATGAGACTTGTGTATCCCTAGCTGAGGGATCACAGTAAGTTGCTTAGACAAATCTAGATTTGAAAATTTTTGATATGGCAAAGAAGATTCACCCTCCACATCAGCACACTTATCAAGATTGACTTGATCCAATGAGTGTGTGACATTATTGATGTTGTCTTCAATGTAGTGTTTATCAGCATCAAGAAATTCCTGATCACTTTCACCACCACCATTTTCTCCAACATTTGAAGCTCCTTCTTTTGAGTTTTGTGCCTCTAAGCTGGAATTTGAAAGCACCCCAGAAGCATCAGCAGGATTTGTCATTGATGTGCTGGTAGAAGCTTCATTTGCAGGAATAGTTACCACTGGAGCTGAAGATGTGTAACTTGAAGGTCTTCTGAGCTCAAATCTTGGGTCAGGATCACCTGTTGGTAATATATCTGTAGATCCTGAACAATTCTCACAAGATTTGTTAAAATAGTTGGTAACTAAATCAAGATCAAATAGCCAATCCGGGCCAGAACCTTTCACACTGGGAGTGTGCTCATTGAAAGTCACATTGGCTGACTCCTCAACTACTCTAGTTCAGATATTGTATACTCTATAAGCTTTAGCTTGGGAAGAGTATCCAATAAAGTGTCCATCATCTGATTTCTCAGCAAACTTGGAAATTTGATCTTTGGTATTCAAGATGGTGCAAGGACATCCAAATGACCTGAGAAAACCAATGAAAGGTTTTCTCTTGTGCCAAAGTTCATAAGGAGACTTACCATGTGTCTTAACCACTAAAACTCTTTTTTGCACATAGCAAGCAGTGCTCACTGCCTCTGCCCAGAAGGTGATGGGCAGTTTAGAGTCAGATAACATAGTATTTGCAGCTTTAATTAGTGTCCTATTTCTCCTCTTAGCAACACCATTTTGCTGAGGAGTCCTGGGAGCATTATATTGTCTTGTGATACCCTTTTCATCACAAAATGTATCAAGGATTTGATTCTTGAATTTTGTTCCTTGATCACATCTTATGGTTTTGACCTTGTGATCACATTGATTCTCAATCTTTAAGATGAAATTCTTCAGAATCTCAGGGGTCTCATCCTTAGTTCTAAGAAAGAAGACCCAAGTGAATATTGTAAAATCATCTGTGATCACCAAACAATAAGAGGTCCTTCCTAGACTCATTACACTAGTGGGGCCAAAGAGATCCATATGTAATAAGTGTAGGGGATTAGTGATGGAATTTCTTTCCTTTGGCTTGTGAGATACCTTGTGTTGCTTCCCTTTCAGGCATGCAAGACATTGATCATCACTTGTAAACTCTTTCTTTGGTATTCCAGTTACCAAATCATTCTTAATTAATTTATTCATGTTTTTAAAGTTTACATGGCACATTCTTTTATGCCAGAGGAAAGATTCATCATTATTTGCTTTAGATAGAAAGCATGAAACTTCTCCTGAGGGAGATGTTTCTTACAAGTCCATCTTGTACATGTTCCCTTTCTTGCGGGCTCTGAGCAAGATGTGCTCATGAGGAATGACCACCCCGGGCCTGAGAACAATGCACTCTTGCTCAGTGAAGATTATGTTATGACTCGGTTCACAAAATTGGGATACACTCAAAAGATTGTACCCAAGCTACTTGACAAAGTTTACCTTTGCAATGCTGAGCTTACCATTTGTGACCTTGCCCCTTCCAATAATGTAACCTCCTGCATCTCCTCCAAAAGCAACTGATCCTCCATCAATTCTTTCAAACTTTTGAAGTAGTGACCTATTGCCTGTCATGTGCCTAGAACAGCCACTATCAATGATCCATACATTTCTGTTTGTCTTGAGTTGTTCCTGCACAAAAGAGATGATTAGTTACATTTGGAAACCCAAGCCTCATTGGTCTTGGGCTCATCAAAAGAAGTTGAAGACAATGCATTAGTAATTGATCCTATAGTCATGCTAGAAAGATCATTTGCTGATGTTGATGAAGAACTTTCAGCCACTTGGTCTTTCTTTGACTTCCACACCACCTTTGGAAGCTTAGACTTGACCTACAATACTTTGGAAGTTTTGATGACTGGACCTTCGGAAGATCTTGCTTTCACTGCAGCAGGCTTCAGTGCTTCGGAAGCATTCCTTTCTTCCGAGACCAACTTTTCTTCCGAAGGCAAGTTTCCACTTGTCTTCTTCTTCATTTTGGAGCTTCCGCAGGAAACAGATTTTCCTTCCGAAGCTTGCTTCTTCTTCTCCAAACTCTTAGAAGTTTATTTCTTGGTCAAGTTGAGAGTACTCTTTGCATTGTAAACACATTCCTTAGCAAGATGAGAAGTACTCACACACATAAAACAGTCTATTTTCTTCCTCCTAGGAGTTCTTCTTTATGAACAAGGCTGAACTTGATCACTTTCCTTCTTCATCTTCACCTTTGTAGATGTTGTGGCAGTTCTTGTGCGGTTAGAACTACATTTGGAGCTGGATGGTTCATGTTGTACAGCAATGATGAACAACTGATCAGCCTTCTTCTTGATGATGGGATGATTTGGACATGAACCAGAACTCTTGGTGTTCAAGTTGGTGTCTTCAGCCTTTACCACTTCAAATCCTGCAGAGATGAAGACTTGTTTCTGTGTAGAATTGAAGGTGGCCTTGATCTTTTGAGACTTTTTGGACTTTCTTTTGGCCTTCCTGATCAAGTTCTTTCTTCTTGACTTGGTCATCCCAACATCTTTGCTCTCCTCAAGGGGATGGTGACCCTTTTGAGAATGCTCTTCTTCACTCTTTTCAGAGCCATTCTCCACCATCTCCGCTTCATCCTCTTCAGTCATAGGATCTATGAGGGGAAGCTCATCTTCACAAGTTCCACACCTAGGAGATCTTACAGACAAGATTGTGTGTGGAGGAGCTATCTCACAAGATCCTAGTCCCTGCTTATTTTGATAACAAACTTTTGCATGCAAGGATGAGGATATTATGTTCTTGAAGGTCTCTTCTTCAAGAACACATTTTTCTGCCTTGGCTTTGCTGATCACAAGCTCAGCCTGGCATTCAGTTAATTTAGTAATGAGATCTTTGATCTGAGTCCTGTAGTTTGTATGCTCATGTTTAAGAGTTGAAATGGTTTTCTCTAAGTCCTTTATCTTTAGTTTATAATCATTTTCAGCTCTTTTAAAAACAGATTTTAAGATATTTAAAGACTTAAGATCAGATCTCATTTCTAAATTATAGGACATGTATCTATTAACTTTAGCAATGCATTCAGGAGTACAAAGATGTTCCAATACCTTGGCTTCATCATGGTCTACCATGAGTGCTTGGTTTGAAGATGCATCTTCTACCTGAAAGCTCTAGTCAAAGCCTCCTTCAACAGCAACTGCAGCTTGCTGCTTTGGCTTCTCATTTTGGGGGGCTTTCTCAGTGTAGTTTGGTCTGGTGTGTGCTTAGCCACCACTTGTCCATGGTGCCTTACACTTTCTTGCAAAGTGTCCCATCTAGTTACAGTTGTAACACTTTACTTTGCTTTTGTGCAGCCCAAACTTTCCACTGGCTGCATTGCTTGGAAGCTTTCTCCCTGTCCACTTGTAGAACTTCTTGGCTCTATGAGTGAGAAGTGCCATTTGCTGGACTATCTCCATGTAATCCAGATCATCTGGATGGATACAGTCCAAATCTTCAAGAGTGAAGAGAAAGTTGGCTGAGGTTTCATCAGCAGAGCAAAGGCATGAGAAGAACTTGACTCTTTGAAAGGACTTCCTTGAGTGTAGCTTTCCCTTGTAATCTCTGGGAAGGTGATGAAAGGGCCCTTTTGTGAGTTGTTAGGGAAGCATATAAGATGATATTGTGGTTCAGTGCTTTCCCTTTCAACCACATGAAGGGCTGAACTCAGTTGATTGCTGGAGTTACCAGATGAGTTTTGCATGTTCATCTCCATCTGATAGCCACTAAGAATACCATACAACTCTGTGAGAGTAAGAGTCTAAAGGTTCTTAGTCCTCTTGATAACAACACAATAATGTGTCCATTGTCTAGGAAGAGAGGACATAAAATTCCTTACAATGTCCCTGTTCTCAAGAGTTACTCCAACATCCATTAGAGTATCCACAATCTCAACATACCTGAAGTATTGTTGAGTCATGGTTTCACCTGCCTTGAAGGTGAAGTTTTCAAACTGCTGCTTCAAGAGATCATTCTTGTTCTCCTTTGCTTAAGTAGACCCCTCATACATCAGCTTCAGTGCTTCCCATAGTTGCTTGGCAGTTTTGCACTTCTTCAAGCCTCTGTAGATGGAGTTTGGAAGAGCAGTTTGAAGGGTTGTCATGGCTTTCTGATCAATCTCTATTCTTTTTCTATCTGCTTCAGAGTAATCAACCACAACCTTAGGAATCATACCACCACCAGTAGCAGAAGTGGTGCTTGGTATGTAAGGTCCTTCAACAACAGAGTCCCACATCCTGGAGTCTTGAGACTTGATGAAGCCTTCCATTCTTTGACACCAAGTATCAAAGTCTTCAGGAGTGATCAGTGGAGACTTTGTCATAGTTCCAGTTTCCATATCAGCTTTGGTTATAGCTGCCGTTTGAGTTGTTACGTATTTTGTGTGTGTGAGGGATCTTAAGATGGTGAGATCTTATATCAAGAGCCTGAAATGCTCTGATACCAAATACAGGACCGGTGAAGGGTATGCACTTACAACACAACAACACAATGAGGAGAGTTGCTTAGAACACTTAACAGATCAAATAGAGAACTGGTTAACTTGTTAATGAAAGATGCTAAAAACACAAGTAAATATGAGACAGAACAAGATTGCAAACAACACAAGTATTTGGTTTTCAAGAATGCTGTATATTGCTTCTCAAGTTCTATTACAAGTTACAAAGCATCGATAGAAAGTTACAAGTAATTGAGATACTTTATACTACATTCTAAAGCCGGCCATACTTTGAAGGCCAGCTGGATACAATTGACTAGACAACTACAAAATCAAATGTAGAGTCAAATGCAGATCTTACTTTTGACTTGTGACTATGACATGCCATAGCTCACATCCTAATATATTACAAAAAGGATAAAAGTACATAAAGTAGAAAGCACAGACTCAAGACCTCAATGTACAGTTACCAAAAGCTTGGACCTTTTCACCAACTCATGTAAGTTGGTGACTTTACAGAGTAGCAGCGAAAATGTGGTCCTGCTTTATGGTAAAGTACATCAGATAAAGGCATATCTCTAAAAGTCTTCGGAAGAAATCTTTCTTCACTCTTTGGCTTCGAAAGACTTTGTCTTTGAAGCTTCGGAAGACTTCACTTTTGGCTTCGGAAGATGTTGGTCTTGGCTTCGGAAGATTTTACACTTAGAATATTTCTAGTGCATGGTGTAAAACTTCCAAAGAATTTCTACTTCTGTTCTTTAGTGCATGCTTGCAGAGAGACTTTAGATTTTTTGGCTGCATCAGACTTATAGAAATCCTTACACATATATGTATTCTCAATCAGGTGGCTTCTCCTTTATCCTCTTCCCAATTACAACATTTAATATCTTTCGTTTTCCGTTGCTTGGGAAGAATCCATCAGTAGAACTCAAAAAAGCTCTAAAATATATACTCGAGTCAAGCCACCAAGATTTAAATCTACCATGACCAAACTTAAGTTGAGGCATGTAATGATGGTCGCGGGCGTTTATGTAATACGGGATACTTACATGCTCACTAATGAACAATCTTTGCATTCTTACTATTTGTTGGTTCACATGTTTTCTTGCCTTCTCTTGTGGTGGTTTTGATTGGGGTGGTGATCCACCATCACTCTCTTCAATAGGTTGGCTATCACAACCCTTAAGTGGCCGGCCGATTATCTCTAACGCCGCAACCACTTTCTCCTCAACCTCACGATGTAGTTGTTCTTTAATTCCCACGATTGGGTCTGTATGTAACAGTGCTTCTAACTGATCAAGATCACCAAGTGGGTCAAATTTTCCTTCTATAGTAGTTGGTAAATCCACCAACTCATCACCAAATTCATCTTCCCATGATGGAATAGCATGCCTTACAGGTTCCCCCTTGGTGAGGCTTGAGAGAACCACTTTTATCTCTTTACTAAAATCATCCTCATAGATGTCCTCTACGACTGAATCTTGCATCATGTCATCATTACAAAACAGGTGTGACATACAACGTGGAACCGACCTAAGGCTAGATAAATACTCTCCCTCGATATTTGGCTCATAGTTGATTGTCCAATAGGGGTCAAATGACTCTTGTACAT
>CM046046.1:44627109-44798374 GCA_025215565.1 Flaveria ramosissima
TCCTCCCCCCTTCCCCCCCCCGGCCCTGTACTGGTCATGATGTAGTAAAGTTTAGTTAAGTCCGGATACGAACCCTAGAGACACGTTTGGCAGCTTTCGTTACAATTAATTTAATTAATTATTAATAAACAAAATAAGCAATTTAACTAAAATTAATTAATCTAAACACGACGGAAGAAATAAACAAATAAGAATTCAAACTTGGAAACTTGAATACGATCAAATATGTTAAATAACTACCTAGGTAGGGATCCAACTAACATTTAATGACCTAAAGGTAATGACTCTACGGATATCTCTAAAAATACGGATCTAAGGTTAGTATTTTGCTACTCCCTAAGCAAACCAAAGACACGTGTGAAGCACAAGATAGGTCTATAACAGATTCTCTGCACTCATCAAATATAAGTTCAGCTAGATCTTGAGGATCATTATCACCTAGCCTTAGAGCTTCTCTGATTGACTGCTTAGAAACCTCAATCATACGGTAATCAATAATAAATACTCTAACAACCTTCCTCCCTTCATCATCTCTAGCAACTTCAGTAGTTCTCCAAATATTTTTATAAGACGAGCATATATAACTGGTTGAGCACACATGGCATACACATACTTCGTCCTCAACAAAAATATGATCATTTCTTCATAGCCAACTACTTCACGAACATCCTTATTCAAGAAGGCTGCTACGTTGTGGTTAGGCTTGAACTTAAGATCTACTATCTGTTGAAATTAAACAAAGTATTAAGTACATTAGAATTACAATGATTAAAATCACATTTCTCGTCCTCATTTTTGAACCAAATAACACTTAAAACTTTTCTAAGTGTTTTGCACACCCGTTACATGAACTGAGTATGCATGATCGCATGGTAATAATTAAGTGTTTAATTAACCTAAATGTGCGATTTTACGTCATGATAAGTGTAGAACAAGTTCACTTTATTTATGTTTTGATTCATAGGTATTTGGAGCTTAAAGTAGCTTAATTGAAAGAAAAAGAAGCAAAACATGAAAGTTGAAGGGCTTAAGATATAAATACCAAAAAATGGAGAAAAATAGGTCAAAAAAGATACCCGGCGTATGATACTCCTGGTTTGGGCGTATCATACGCCGAGCGGCGTATGAGGCGGCGTATCAATGGGCGTATTTGGAAAAAAATAATAGAATGTTGGGCGTATGGACGGCATATGAGGCGGCGTATCATACGCCAGTGGCGTATGATACGCCGGTGGCCTAACAACATTCGAATTTTTTGGATTTTCAAGTTTATTTAAACCAAATCAACCCCAATTCGATCTAGAACTTCTTGAAGATGAAAAGTGACAAACTTTAAGTGATTTTTGGTGTTCCAAGGCTCCCAAAATCATCCACAAACATTCTCAAAATCAAGATCGAAGGTATAATGAAGATGATACGTCGCTAGGCTTTTCGTGATTGCTTTCGGGAGTACAATTCTTGTCAAGTGAGATGATTGGTATGTTTGATTAGGTTTTTGTAATAAACATCGATAATGAATGAAAAATTATGTTTTGGTTGATTTCCTAATAAATAAATTTGTTTTCTTGATTATCAGTTTTCGGTTTTCTTGCATCGTGAACTCATTTAGAAAAGTAGGCAACGTGATATAAGTGAATTGGTAACATTGTGAATGAACGAGTCTTGAAAATTGTTCCTTTGTCGTCACATTAATCAAAAGCTAAGATCTTGAAGTATTGTTTCTTACAAACCTAAATTTAAAAGCACCAATCATTGATGTAGAATTGAAAACCCGAAAGTGATTGTTTCTTATTATTTAATTAAATTAGTTTTAAAGTTTGTTGCTTTATGCAATTGTGTTTCTTAGTTCATTCAAAGTTGTAATTTTTTTATAATGTTTGTGTCTTGAAGTTAATCGAGTCATATTGTTAAACACTATCCACATATTCCCTGTGGAGACGACCTTACTAACCCTTACATAATAAAGATAGCTAAAACCGATAAATTAACTTGTTTATGATCGAGTCACGACAACCAAATCAATGTACTGGTTACAAATTTGAATTAACACATTTGATATTAAACCAAGTAAAGCACCATAAAACATGAACATTTATTGATTTTCAATTGAATTAGCAAATTTTAAATTTTAAAAACTTAATTAATTTACACTTAAATTTTCATACTGTTGAACACACTCTGCTATGAGCAGAATACATTCAAAATTAAATTTAAATGATTTAAAGTATGCTAAATCAAGAAAAATCTTTTCAATATCAGTTGCACATGTGAATTATGATGATTAACGCACCAATTTTGATAAAAAATCTAAAATTATTGTTCAGTTTATGGTCTAATGTCTCCGCTAATGACCACACAATCATCAAGAACACATGATGATGAAATTAGATTATGATTATCACAATCTATTCGAAAACATGTTTTAACAACTAAGTGATGTTCAATTTTAATTATCATTACACATTTAAAGCATAGATTGCAAATTTGAACCCTTAGGGTTCGAACGCCTAAATAGACTTCAAACGCCCAATCAATGTCTGAATCATGTGATGAAATCTGAAGTTTTAAGCTCAAAATGATGTTGAGATTCATTGACTATACTATATATCACATGGATTAACAGGAAACAATCAAATGATGTGTGAATGAGTGTATCGGATAGAGAACAAGTGTAACAGAGAGTTTGAATGAGTGAAAAATGATGAAAACTACCAAGTGTTGAATATATATAAGTGTAAAAAGCTTCACGCGCATGAAAACTGTGAAGGCGTATGACCACTATTAAGACACATGAGGCCTAGACGCATTACATACTTAGTCACATTTCATTAAAAAAATTTCAGACGCATGAGCATTGTCCAGGCGCTTCGGCACTGTTCAGACGCGTGGCTTAGATAGAAACGCCTACACTTGGTCATTTTCATGATCCCACAGTTCACATTAGAACTGTTTAGGCATATGAGCGTCACAAACCGTCCATACTTAGAATTATTTCAACATTGGAAAGGCTGGTACTGTTCAGACGTATGAGATTGACTTGAAATGCCCAACACATTAACCATTTTCAGCAACATGACAACTGTTTAGGCGCATGGACTTGAACAAAGCATTTAACAATTGGAAAAATAACTGAAATTCATCATACTCCTGATTTAGGCTTTTAAGCACTGTTCAGGCGCATGAGAAACCTTCCATGAGTCTGACACTTGGAGCTTTTCATAATATTCATGTGAATACTGTTAATGCACATTACCACTGTTCATGCACATAATCTCAACACTTGATCAAATTTTGATTATCACCCAGGATAAATATTAATTTCCCTCAAATTTAACAATATAAAATTGTTTTTGTTTAAGATCACCACAAATCATTTGAAATTCAATTTTTCATTTTTAAACATGAATTTTCAATACAAACACCAACCAAGCACATTTTGACTTTTGAAAAACAACTTTGAATCATTTTTGATTTGTTTGTTTTTTGTTTCAACAACTTCTTCAATAAACTCTTTAGGGTAACAGCTTTCAACCACATACTTATAAGATCCTTTGGGAACCAACAATTTCTTCTTCTTTGGTTGTGGTTCATAAGATTTAACTTTCATTGGATGACCATTTTTAATCTTTTTAGACTTTTGTCCCTCAAATATCTCATTAGTCTTCTTTTCATTGCTTTCTACACTAGATTGCAAATTCTTTTTCTTATTTTGAATGGCTTTTAGCTTAGCTTTGTTTTCAGATGAGTGATCGTGTGTGTTAAAGTTTGCTGGTAAAATGTTTGAAATAGATTTAGGCATGGACTCGTATGTGAAACCAAGACCTTTTTTGTTTTTATCTTTCCTTTCAATTACCATCTATTCTACAATAGTTTTAGAACTCTTAACTTTAGTTAGATCCATCTGAGTTGCAACATGAGTTATTTTTTCTTCTTCTAAATTTTTAGTCATCTCTTCAAGATGTTTTTTAACAAGTTCAAGTTCGTTGAGTGTTTTATTCCACGAGGTTTGAAGAGATAAGATCTTTTCATCAAAGACTGTGATCATTTTTTAGTTTGTTGTGCATTACTTCTTCTTGTTTAAGTTTGTCACAGATTTTAAATGAATATGTTCTGTAATGCTAACTTGATCAAAACATGCTTTTGTACACATTTTTTCTCTGACTTCAACAAGCATTTGAGGGTAACTTCAAGAAGAAGTCTCAGAGTCAGATGATGGAAGCTCAACCTTTGGTTGTTCAGACTGAGCCATGAGTGCAATTTCTTCTGTAACCTCTTTTGGGTCAGATTTATCACTCCAATCATAATCTTCATCATCATTTTCTGAATCACCATCCGCCTTAGGATCATTTTCTTTAGACCATTCTTCCTTTTGAATTTTAGCAACAAGGGCTATACTTGATGTTAGATCAGCTGTGAATTTTTTATCATATGCACTCTAGTCATAGCCATCCTTGATGCTTACAACAAGAGCTTTCTTTGGCTCTTTAGTTGATTTTGATTCATCTTTAAGTTTGGAATAGGAAGACTTCGATAAGGATTCTGGAAGTGTTAGCCCAGGTTGAACACACTTGAATCAAATAATTGAAGAATTATAGATCAAACAATGATGAACACAATGAAAACCCCAATTTGATCTGAAGATCAAGTATAGGTTGGACTCACCTTAGTTTAGCTTAGATTATGTGTAAATTACTTTGTAAAAGGTTTAATGTTAGTTACTTTTGAATGTAATACATTTTTGTTTAGTTTTGTAGTCCAGCAAAACTATGAGCAAAATTATAGTTTCGCTCATAGTCTGCTGTTATAGTTCACCCGGTGAAACTGCTGTTTTTGCCGGGCGAAACTATAGTTTCGGCAGAACAATTTCGCTGCCAGCGAAACTGTCTGCGAAAAAGACTATATATAGTTTTGATCATTTTCATTGTGAGGTAATCTTGCAAAACCCTAATCGTTTATTATTGTTGCAAGTAACCTTTGTAAGCAGTCATTTCACAAAAATATCATTGTGCTTTGTTATTATTGAGTATATTGATCATCATTGTCTTACTTTGATTAACTTGTTATTGTTCTCAATCTTCTTCATCTTACTTGTCTATTGTTTGTATTTGATATTGAACGATTAAACAACTCATTTGTACTGCCAATCGATCAAATGGACCAACAATATGGTATCAGAATGTTAGTGCTCATGATTTGTTGAGTTTTTGGTTGTTTTTGTTATATATCAAGTTTTCATCAATTTCAGATCAAATTCTAGTGTAATTTATATGGAATTTGCTTGAATTTTGTTTGTTTTTGTTTGAAGAAGCTCTGTGAATCTTCAGATCTCAAATCCATTGAGTTTTTGATGATTTCAGATTGATTTCGTGTTGAAAAAGGTTTTCAGCTTCATCTAGTGAAATTAGAGATTCATTCAGCGAAACTATCTGCTCTTCCTGCGAAACTACATGTGTTATCCTATTTGAAGTTGTTTTCAGCTGTCCTGCGAAACTAGCTTTATTGAACGAAAGTTCAACAGTGTTTGTGGGTGATTTTCAAGCGAAGTTGCTACCGAAAGTACCATTGAACGAAAGTTCAAGCTTGTTTCGTGCGAAATTGTCGGCGAAACTAACCAATTTCAGACATTTGGCTAGCAAATTGCTGCTGAAATTGCCTGCGAAATTAAAGCAACTCAGCGAAACTAGATTATCTCTGCGAAATTTTCTGCGAATTTACAAATTTTCAGCGGAACTATTTTCCTCCCAGCGAAACTAGTATGTCAAAGATGACTTCCCTCATTCTTGTTGATCTTGAAAGTTTAGCTCCCAATAGACCTCCGAGACTCATTAACGGGGATAATTTCGAGGATTGGAAGAGATGTCTCAAAGCCTTTTTCTTTTACACTGACCACAATCAATGGGAATGCAGGACCGTTAAGGGCTTAACAATTACAACACAACAACAAAAAGAGGAGATTAACTAAACTTGATCAAACAGTAAACTGGATTAACCAATATATTGATACAAAGAACACAAGTAAAGATAAAGAGACAGAACAAGAGATTTGGGTTTCAAGGAGGCAGTATATTGCTTTCTCAAGTTCTTTTACAAGTGTTACAAAGCATAAAGAAAGATAGTAGAACTTGGAATACTTATACTACAACCTACAGCCGGCTATACTATGAAAGCCAGCTAGATACAATTGACTAGACACAAACAAAATGAATTGTAGAATCAAAAGGCATATCTGCCTTTTGACCTTGTGACTATGACATGCCATAGCTCACATCCTTATCTATTACAAAAAGGATAAAGTACATAAAGTAGGAAGTTACAGACTCAAGACCTCAATGTACAGTTACCAAAAGCATGGACCTTTTCACCAACTCATGTAAGTTGGTGACTTTACAGAGATGCATCGGAAAGGTGTCCAGCTTTATGGAACAGTACATCAGATAAAGCATGTTACTAAAAGTCTTCGGAGGAAATCTGTCTTCATAGGATGAAGCTTCGGAAGACATTGTCTCTGAGGCTTCGGAAGACTTCATGTTTGGCTTCAGAAGATATTGGTCTTGGCTTCGGAAGATTTTACACTTAGAATATTTTCTAGTGTATGGTGTAAAACTTCCGAAGCATTTCTTCTTCAGTACTTAGTGCATTTGTTGCAGAGAGACATTGGATGTTTTGGTTTGCATCAGACTTAAAGGAATCCTTACAAACTCCCCCTAGGCTGATGCTACCAAAACATTTAGAAGATCTTAAGATGTTAGTAGTCTTCAGCACAATCATGACCATACCCTTCTTCATTAGATGGTCAGGATCATTCAGACCTTGATAGTATCTTCTCATCTCAAAGAGATCATGCAAAGGTAAGTTGATTATGTCTTGCCAAGTATAGACATTCTCAACACCTTGATCTCTGATTACATGCCATCTTTCTGGATTGGTAGAGTAAGTCTAGGATAAGATGGGTGTATCAGCTGTCAGAGGAGCCACTTGCATTAGAGTTGATTGGGCTACCTAATCATGCACTCCCTCAGGTTGATCTGATTCAGCCTGAGGTGTAGAGGTAGATGACTTAGGTTCTTCTTCTTAGACTTTGGTTTAGAAGCCATTCTCTTCTTCCTCTTAGATGACTTTAACTGAGAAGACTGGTCTGCAGCACCTTGTTGATCATCCTTGTCTTTCTCAGTTGGGTGTTCCTCCCTCACAGGTTCAGAAAGAGAGGGAGTTTGACCCTGCTTTGGATCAGAAGATGAAGCTTGCTGAGGCTCAGCAGGAAGGCCAGGTTGAGGTGTCTCAGGTTGTTCAAACTTAACCTCCACTTCAGGTGGGACTTGACTTGGAAGAGAGTGTAAGTCAATCAGTTCACCGCTCTTAATCTTCTGCTTGATTACCCTTATATGCTCATTCATTGTGGATAGAGACATAGGGCCAAGTCTCCTTCCGGAGAATCCATATAGAGTCAAGAAGCTCATCATCCTTTGTCTATCAGCAGACTTCTTCATGCTCTTTTGGATGATGGCTCTTGACCTTGCAGCTTTTTCCCTTAGCTTCCTCTTAGTTGTCTTTCTCTCTTTGACTAACTCAAGTTCAAGTTGTTTTAAGTACTCAAACTCAATAAAGTCATAGGATAAGGGAAGAAGTGCATCTGCCTGATAGAAGCCTGTGGCACTCATGTAGTTGATCATTTTGATCCTATCTTCTTCTTTGTCTACCTGAGGTTCTTGTGGAGCCACATCTTCTTGTATAGGGATTTCTTGAACTGGGGAGAGAGTGGGAGCATGCTTGTAGAGTCTTTTCTGTCTCTTCTCCTCTTTGAATTGGAGAAGTAGCCTTGCATCCTCTTTTTCTTTCATCTCTCATGACACTTCCATGTCAGCCAGTTCATTCAGTTCTTCTAAGGGGAGAGAATGATTTCATCAATATCATAGTTCCTGGTCTGTAAATAAGTAATCCTGACTGCCCTCAACTCATCATCTTGAGTATTTGGTCTGGGGGCAGCCCTGATTGCAGCTTGCATAAAGCTTGAAGACCCAGAGGAACTTTCTCCACTTAGCTTCCTTTTCCTCTCTCTCTCTTCCTCCTCAATTTCCTCAGGAGTCATAATCCTTTTCCCTTTTTCACCCACAGACCTTTGTGACTCAGGGTGGATAGAGGCTTGGCCTTCATTGCTTTGTGTAGCATCCATGCTCTGGCCAGAGAGAGGCTGAGAAACACCTTCACCAACAGGTGTCTCACAAGGAGTGTGAATCTCTGCAGCAGTTGATGATGATCGGACAGGGGTCTCAGGTTCTGCCACTGGGCCTTCAGTCAAGGTTTCCCCTATGAAACTAATCTTAGGGTCCACCTCAACATCAAGTTGACCGATGACATTGCCTGATTGCCTAAGTCTCCTTCTTGGAGTGAACTCTGCAAGGATCCTGTCTTGGATTCTTTGAGCCAATCTGTCAGCCTGTCTTGAGTTGCTTGGATTGACAAGTGGCATATTGACTAGATCCAATCTTTCATAGAAGTTCAAGCTTTGAAATCAAATACTTCTTGTTGTCCTTGAACTTTGTGAAGAATAAGGGCTCTTCTGTCAGCATCATACCTCCACCTTATAATGTAGTTTGAAGTTCCTTGAGATGGGGATGACACAACCCTTGGTATACCTTCCTCAAAGAGACTCCTGATGATAGAGTCTATAGAGTCCACATTAATATGAACTTGAGGAAGTTGCTGAGAATGCATAATTGCAAGTGAGGATGGTGAGTCCTCTATGTCCATTCTCTGTGAAGAACTCCCAGGTTCTATGGCTGCAATAACTTTCTCCCCCTTTTTGGTAGCATCACCCACTTGCATAGGTGAGCTGGAGGATAAATCAATCACATCCACAGGTTCTTGTGTTCCTGGTTGAGCTCTCCTTAAAGGTCTCCCAGCTAGTTTTTCCTTAATATATGAAATCTGAAGTTGCTGATCATTGACCTTATTTTGTAAGGTAGTCAGCTGAGATTCAAGGTGACTGACCTTGGAGAGTAAATAGGAGCATGTTTTTGACAGTTTTTGCACCTTTAGTCTCAAATTCCCCTCTTCTTCATCAGAAGAATCATTGGGGGATGAGATGATTGGACCAAAGTCCTCTCTCTCACCACCAGCTTGAGGTTCTTGGCTGCTGGTTTTCCTCTGCTCACTAGCAATCTCAGTTGAGATGTCAGTGGGATGAGTTGCCATGGTTGAGGTCTTAATGATGTAATCACTTGCAGAAGTGAGAGCCTCTTCCATATGGACATCCTGAACATGTTCAGAAGTGTCCACCTCAGTAACAAGTGACTGATGTGGGCTAGACTGAGGAGAATCGGAGGTACTCATCTCTCTTTGAGTAGGGGAGGAGAAGAGAGACTCATGGTATTCACTGAATCCTAAGTCGTCATCAGTATAGAAGGATAGGTTGGGAATGGGTTGATTTAGATCTAAAGGCTGGGGATGGTAACTGTCTTCTGAAGGTTGTTCACTTGAGTGTTGAGACTCAGAGTAAAGGCTTAAAGCTGTTGGGCTTATGAGCTCATCAGGGTGAGCATGAGGAACCTCAGCCCTGATAGTTGAAGAAATGGGAGTGGTTTGCTCCTCAGGGGAAGTGGGAGCTCTAGTGTCCACTTCCTCCTGTAAAGGTGAGTATATGGGGACCTGCACATACTTAATAGCTTGAGCAGGGGTTCGTTTGGATTTTCTTTGGTAGGTGAGGGTTATTTGTGGTCTGTTTAGTGGTAAGGAAGAAGAAAGTGTGGGTTCAACACTAGCTTGTGTTGCTAGGTTGTCACCTTGAGCAATGAGCTCTAACATTTTGGGGACTAGGGCTGTTTCTACCCCTGAGAAGCATACAGTTGGCTTCTTCATGATTTTAAAGATGTCGGGCTTCATCTGTCCCAATTTAAGAATATTACTTGTTTCCCTCAACTGTGAGCCTAGTTCACAGTTAGTAATGTGTTGAACATATCTAGGAAACATGTAATACTCTAAGGAGTCAAAGTTTGCAAGTAAATTGGTATAAACAAATTGAGAGTACCTGAACTTGACCCCTTGAACCATTCCATGCACTATAAAGGAGAGATCCTCAGGAATCTGGTCCCATCCTCCATGCTTGTTTGACAAGCTGTGGATAACCACATGGAGCAGGTATTTCCACTGGGATGAGACCTTCCCTTTCCTGAAGGTCTTTACAGAGAAATCTCCCTCATAGCCCATCTGCTCTAAGGAATGATTAACAGCTTCCTTTGGGAAGGACAACTCACCTTCTTCATCATCCAGCTGCAAATGATAGTTGATGATGGCCGGAGTGATGAAGATTGTCCTCCCTTGCACTGTGGCAGACAGTGCCTTCTCCTAATCCATAATGACCTCTTGGCAGGTCTTCCAGAATTCAAGCAGATGATCCTCATACAGAGTAGGATCAATGGTCCGGGAGGTGAAGTAGTTGGATAGAGTTAAGAATTGGCAAACCTCTGAGAAACTTGCATCTTTCTCAGAGCTTAACAGAGCAACCTGATTGTGTTGCCTGTGAAGTTGCATGGAGAAATCTGGGTTGTTTCTTCGGTTAAGGTTGGCCATTTTAGAAGCTTAAGGTTGAAGAAAGGTAGAAAGCAAAGGCGGTTTTGGGAATTAGGTTTGAGGAATAGTGGAATTGAGGAAGATAGTGAGGAAGAGGGGGAACCGTTGGGTATTTATGTGAAAAGGGATTTGAACCAAAGTTAATGAAAGAGGATAAACTTTAAATCCGAAAGTCGGTCCCACCTCTGAAAAAATAGTTTACTTTTGCTCAAAAAGTAGTTTTCTTGGAATTCGAAAATCTTTCGAAGGTAAATTATCTTCGAAAGTTTTAATAAAAAGCTTCCGAAGCTAAAATGGCTTCGGAAGATTTTCTTGAGAGTCTTGAAAATTTTGCTTCGGAAGAGAAATAAACACTTGAATGCTTTGTATAAGAAACAACAAAGCTTCCGAGAATTAATTTTGCTTCGGAAGGAAAAAGTCTTTAAAAACAAATAAGTGTCTAAGATAAGAATTTAAGCTTCGGAAGATAGATTAAGACTTCTTCCAAAGGTAAAATTTCTCAGACAGTTATTTATTTTGAAGACATGATTTTCTTCCGAAGATAAAATTTTATCTTCCGAATGATCAGAAAATTTTCAAGAATCTAAGGAAAGTCTTCAAAAAGGATTTTATATCCAAAGAAAACATGAGCTTATGAAAGTCATGAACTAGACAACTTAGGACACACATATTTTAAGAAATAATTAGAATTAGTTTTAAGAAAAGATCTACTCAAAGTTAATCATCCCAATAGCTGATATTAGATATTTAAATCTCTGTTCATCAAAAGCTTTTGTAAACAGATCAGCATATTGTTCATCTGTATCACACCCCCGCTAAAAGCGGAAACACAGGGATGTAACCAGATCGGGATCGTCATAACACATGGTAAGCGATAGAGATGCAATATAAATAAATGATGACAAGCGTGTCATGACGACACCCGACAACAAGGGGACTTGTGTCGTGTTTAGTCAATGTTCACGACAACATAGCCATAAGCATAAACATGATAATGATTCATGTTGGAGCTGGAAAAGATAGTCTATATTATCAACACAATGAAAGTTAACAAAAGTCAAGGTCATGGTCAAAGTCAACAAAAGTCAAACCCGACACGTTCGAGACGAGGAACCGAGACAAGACGTTGAAGATTTAAATGACTAGGACTTTTATTGTAATAAATATATTTTGTGTGAACAAAATATATTTTATCTTGTTTTTAGTCATTTTTATGCTTAAGATGTAACTTTGTATTAATTAGCCTAAGTCTAGGGGGTTAATGCAATTAGTGAATATTAGTCTAGACTATAAATAGGTTAATTGTCATTAGTGTTGGTTAATGGTTGGATGACCAATTGATTTAGGGTTTTACTTGTAAACAATATTATTAGCAATCAATAGAGATCAAAGGGGTTTTGATTGTGATTATTATATTTTGATCTAATTCTTCATGATTTGATTCAAGTTTGATGTTCCTGGAGCTACAATTTGGTATCAGAGCCATTTTGGATCAAATTCACTGAAGATTTGAAGATTTTTAGAGAGAAAAGTTGAGGTTTTGGTTGTTTTTGTTCAATATCAAGTTTTCATCAAATTCGGATTAGATTTGAGTGTTATTGATATGGAAATTGATTGAAGTTTGCTTATTATTGGTTGGGAAAGCTCTGTTAATCATCAGATTTCAAATCCATTGAGATTTGGGCGATTTCAGATTGATTTTGAGGTGAAAAAGGGTTTTGAGATCGACCAGCGAAACTGCTGTTCTTACAGCGAAACTGTCATCTTCATTCAGCGAAATTATGGTTTATTTTGGATCTGAAGTTGTTTTCTAGAGTTTCAGCGAAAGTACTCCCTTGAACGAAAGTTCAATAGTGTTTTTGACCAATCATCAAGCGAAATTGCTGCCGAATTTATCTCTGAACGAAAGTTCAAGCTTGTTTCCTGCGAACTTATCAGCGAAACTAAGCCATTTGTGACATTCGGCTAGCGAAACTGCTGCCGAAATTTCCAGCGAAACTACTGTCGGCTCAGCGAAACTAGAGTTCACAGCGAAACTAGCTCTGCGAAACTATAATTTCAGCGAAACTATCATTTCTTCAGCGAAATTCGAATGTTAAAGATGACTTTTTTCCCCTAGTTGGGATTAATTGAGTTCATTCCGATAAAGAAATTTTCACTGATTTTGAAAGATTTATAAAAAAAAAAAAAAGTTGAGTTTATTCCGATAAAGAAATTTTCACTGATTTCGAATGTCAGCTTGACCCCAGTTGCTAAGATTTTCTAGCGTGACATTTACAAATAATATTTTTCCCGGGGGAGAATTATTTTACACTTTTTGGGAAAAATATTTTTGGGGCATTTAATTGTTCAAAATTTTTACAATCATGTCATCTTCAGAAGACTTTAAATCAGATAATCTCACAATGGCACAAAGTCGGTTTGACTCTTTTGCAGGTACAAAGAAAGAAAAATTGTCAGATTTAATTGATCGCTTTTTAAAAGTAGCAAATAATCTAAAGAAGCATGTGCCTGATCTCAGTAATCATGAACAAATTCAAAACCTTCTCGAGTCTCTTCCATCCGACTGGAATCATCAAGTTAAAATGCTGAAGCAAGAAAGAGGTTATGTCGACACAAAACTTATGGATATGATCAATAGACTAAAATCTCTCGAGCTAGATATCCAAAGAAACGAATTTCAACAAGCCGTGTTCCCACATCAAACTAACGCGCTTAATACTGATCTTGTCTCTTCTGTAACAAGCATACTTGATTACAAAACAGATATGATTGAAAAGTTGAAGTTATTGAGAACTGATTCGGATTTAAATTTTGAATCCAGAGAAACTGTTGAAGAGAACTATGAAGCTCTAAGAGTCAACAATGATACTAAACCGGAGTCTGTGAGAACCGATGATGATAAGATTGGAAAAGCTGATAAAAGAAAGAAAGAATTTGAGGTTGAAGAGATGCTGAAGGTCAAAGAAGATGAACAACAAGAAATCACAAGGGTTTGCAACTGTGAAAAGAGCTTAGCTGCAGAACGAACTATCATGGGTCTTCCTTATGAGACTATTCAGGATATGTGTTCTTCGTCATGCAAAATCCGGTTATTTGGGATTTATAAGGCAAACAGATTGTTATTGGAAAATGAAAAAGAATTAAAAACAATCAATCAAGAATTAAAGAAAAATGAAATTGCTTTTTCAAGAAAACTTAATGAAGCATTGACTGAAAATGATCTTTTAAGAAGAACCATTTTGGAGCGTAACGTTGAAATTAATATTCTGAGAGAAAGGGCTGTTTTAGCTCAATTTGAAACAACTCAGCTTCAAACAAAGCTTGATAAATGGACCCTTTCACACATGAAAAAGGATGAGCTTATTGCTAAACAACAAGGGGCGAGGGTGAAACATGGGATTGGATATAAATCTGATAGTGAAACTGTATTTAATTCAGTTCCACCTCCTTCTACTTTATGTTATTCACCAATTCCCAAACCTCATCCTAAAAATGATTTGTTTGAACAATCTAATAGTAGTTTGCATGCAGGTTTGAGCGGTGTGAATCTTAAAGAGGTGCGAGATGATTATGATTCTACAACTGGTATGGGATACAATAAATCGAATGCTAACAGTCAAGCTAACAATTGTTCAGTCTCGGTTGTTTGTAAATCTATATCTTCTATTTCTTCTAACTTCTTTGATAAGTTTAAAGCAGGTGAAATTCCTACTTTTGAGCCTGTCAGGGTTGTGAAAGAAGAGATAAATCCGAAATCACCCAATCATCAAGTTCCAACAACAACACATCCTATTCCTGTCAATCAAGATCCATTGGAAGCAGATCTGTGTATACGAGACTGTACAAGCTCAGATGATGAATCAATCACAGAGGTGCGTGTTGGTTCCTCACAGATCAAGATGTCTCCTAACATTGTCAAGTCACAAAAGCTTCCAAAAGCTGAATCAAGACCAATACGGATGTCTTCTCCAATTGCAAAGCAACCCAGTCAATCAGTGAAGATCTCATTCCCTGTTCAGCAAAGCAAATGCCAAAACAAGCAAGAATCTGCTACAAGCTCAAAGCAATCCTCATCCCCACCTGCATCACATGGCTCAGTCAAGCATCAAAAGCCATTCAAGGCTTGTTTTGAGTGTGGAAAAGAAGGTCATGTGGTAAAGAAATGTCCTCAAAGGCTTGCTACGAATGGTAAAGGCAAAACAAATTGCTTATCCGAATGTAAGTCTAAAAAGAATGTTCCAGACGGTAAAGGCAACACGGGTTGCTTCTCTGGATCAAGAGGTAAACAACACACATCTTTGAATGGCTGGATGAAAAACCCTCAATCCAAACATTTTCATGTGAAGCCGGTTTCACATGATACAAAGATGAAAATGACCAAAGGTTCAAAACCAAATTCTTTTCCTTCCGGTCTTAAACAGAAATTGATTTCCAAATTTAGTTCATTCAAATCCAAATTAATTGAACCGAAACAAATTTGGCAAATTAAAAAGAAGGATACAGCAACCCCCGATTGTTTAAACGGTTGTGTGCCGAAGCAGGTTTCTTATATTGATGAAAAAGGAACTTCTAGGACTTCGATGGCCTGGGTTCCCCTTTCAAACTAATCTGTTTATGAGTGCAGGAACAATTAAGAAGGACTGTTAGTAATCTGGTTTACTGACAGCGATTGTTCCTAATTCAAATTTGAGGCAGAACAAACAGGTTAAGGTCATGGTATTATATCCACAATCTGGATTTTTATTTACACAATCAGTTCTCACTTCACAATCACTGCATATTTCTTCACAATTCATTTCTTATCTTGATAATCAGTATAGTTTGGAAGATCTTCTTTGATAAATTTTTATTTTTGTACAGTTTTATAAAAAAATTAAAAAAATAAAAAATAAATAAATAAAAAAAAAAAAATAAATAAAAAAATATAAAAAAAATTTAAAAAAAAATAAAAAAATTTTTGCAAAAATAAAAATTTAGGGGGAGTGTATAAGTAAATAAAAATGAAAAGTGTACTGAGAACTTGATTCGAGATGATTGAGAAATGATTGTATATCTTCTTGAAATGCTTGTTCTTGCATGACGTGCGTTGTATAATGAGAAATGATAGTAACTGATGCTGTTATATGATTTACATCTTTTATTTAATTACACATAATAGAAAAATAAACAGATTCTTTAATGATATGCTTGGTAGACTCAGCCTGAAGAATAAAGTAAACAGCAGTATGATGATTTAAATTAAAATATATGCTTAAGAATGTCTGGATTTACGCAATCATTTTGGTCTGCACAAAAACTGAGTCCTGACAAAAATTGGATTGAGAATTGATCTTTCTCCCACCATGATACAAATCATATTGCCATATCTTTGAGCCGTGATTGGTATATTTATGTGTCTTGTGTTTGTGCTAATCTCCTCTGCTGTACGGAAGTACTGACCTGGAGTGATGATCTCCTCTGCTGTACGATAGTACTGACCTGGAGCTCTCATCGGCACATGATTAAATGGTCATCTCCTTTGTTATACGTGAGTATAGACCTGGAGCTCTCACCATTTTGGTCTAAGTAGTGTCAAATCATCTTATTCACAGAATGCTATATTCTGTTGATAATCACTTGCACAATAATGCCCACGCCTTGCTCGATAAAGATCGTAACAAAATTCAAGAAATCCTGAGGTTGGGTGAGGGTTTTTGCCAAATGATTGTGGGGTCCTAGCATTCAAAAGTATTTAATCGAACCTTAACGAATCATCTTCTGCTTGTTGAAAAAGATAGGGCATGAGTTTAAGTGGACAAACATACCAGCAATCGTTATTGATCTGTTTGACAATTTTAAAAATCATTCAAAGACTGTTATTAGATTCAGTTATCAGTGTGATCTCATTGCTTGTCGATGATTAAATTCATCTTTGTGCTAAAGTATATCTTGAGGATGTGATCTCATGATCGATTCAGTTCCCGATTATAAAAAAATATAGATAAAAAAAATGTTATAATAAATGTATATAATAAAAAAAAATATAATAAAATTTTTTTTAGGTCTTCCATATTATGCTGTTACAATTTTATCATTTTCATGCATTTCACGGAAATTGCGCACAAACGAACACGGGTTCGCTTGTTTTTCACACACAAATAAACACGAGTTTATTTTGTTAAAATGAAATGATCTAATTAGAAATATCGAGATTGTGTTTGAGAATGTGTTTCAGGTTTTTGCTTTAAGTGATGGCCGATCATTAGTTAAGCAGTGTACCTGATCAGAGAACCTGTTCCTCAAGTTTGCAGAAGATACCGAGCTAGGAATCCTCCTCCTACATCTTCTGAAGCACTCGAGATTAGAGATTTGGGAAAGTTGTTCCAATATACTCACAAAGGATGCACTCAAAAAGGGGGAGCATATAAATAGGGGGAGCTTATGAGATGAAAAATCTTTCTCATCAGATTCAGAAAGATTCAAATTGAAGATCTTTCTAGTGTTGATTTCTCGGGGCTGAATTCATATGAAGACGTTGATAATGATAGACTAAGGGGGAGTATTGTTGGAGCTGGAAAAGATAGTCTATATTATCAACACAATGAAAGTTAACAAAAGTCAACGTCATGGTCAAAGTCAACAAAAGTCAAACCCGACACGTTCGAGACGAGGAACCGAGACAAGACGTTGAAGATTTAAATGACTAGGACTTTTATTGTAATAAATATATTTTGTGTGAACAAAATATATTTTATCTTGTTTTTAGTCATTTTTATGCTTAAGATGTAACTTTGTATTAATTAGCCTAAGTCTAGGGGGTTAAATGCAATTAGTGAATATTAGTCTAGACTATAAATAGGTTAATTGTCATTAGTGTTGGTTAATAGTTGGATGACCAATTGATTGAGGGTTTTACTTGTAAACAATATTATTAGCAATCAATAGAGATCAAAGGGGTTTTGATTGTGATTATTATATTTTGATCTAATTCTTCATGATTTGATTCAAGTTTGATGTTCCTGGAGCTACAATTCACATAACCAAATAAGATGAAACTGTAATGTAAATTCCCACAACCCGGGAACAAGTTTCAAAAGATTGTAATTGTTTACACATATCAACATTATTCAAAAATATTGTTTGTAAAAATATGTTAAGTCCCAAAAATGCATCCTAGGGTCTCCACTAAGGCAGCACACCTAGATTCTTGAACTTGCATGATCACCTGAAAAGATATGCTCAAAACGGTCAACATAATTGTTGGTGAGCTCGCAGGTTTAAGTAATAAAATGTAAGTAATGCTGTAATAAGTAAGCGTAATGGAATACCGTGAATACAGTTATATACACAAGTAAATTCACATGACATGAGCTTTGCAACCAAACCTAGCGACGTACACAAAGAAATTGTCGGCATATATTCACCCAAGGGCCCGTTCCTGGGGCCACTGATGGTACCAACTAGTATACCATCGAATGAGGGTGGGGGTGTCAACCAGTAGTACTACCAATACCTAACCATCAGTTCCCACACTGGAATTAAATAGTTGCATGTAAGGCCCCGTTCCCGGGACGCCTACAGTTGGTCATTCCTTGCTCATAAAACATATAATTTCAGTTACATTAGAAAAACATTGCAGCGGAAACATTCAAAAATGACATCACATTTCATTATAAATACTTTTGCCAAATAATACATCATTATCCGGTTACAAAATTTATGTTTGCATTACATCACAAAAGCTATATAATTGGATGCCATCCCAAAAGAGCTGAGTAGCTTCGCCGTGCCATCCTCAGCAATCATTTACCTGCCAACTGGAAAATGCAATAAAAGTCAGCGTTGCTGAGTGAGTTCTAGTTTTAATAGTAAAATATACTTTGCTTTCATATAAAACCATTCGTTACTTTGACATGATCACACATCATACGTACGCATAGATAATATCATTATTATCTTCTTCATTCCTTCATTCGTTCCTTTTAACTTACTTGCGCATCGGACATCATCCATACCAATACCATATGCTACACCCCAATTAGTCACAGCTACCGGGCCGAAGTCAATAAATGAACAGCTAAACGTATGCCACGGTACTGGGGTTAACCAATCAGTCTTAGCTACTGGGCCGAAGTCAAAAATGAAAGCTAACCGTATGCCAAGGCACTAATGATAACCGACGGTCATAGCACTGGGCCGAAGTCAATAAATGAACAGCTAAACGTAGCCACAGTACTAAGGGTAAGCGTTAGAGTAGAGGTTCCACATAATGGTCAATCACAAAGAAGGACCCGTTATCCGATGCATGCAAGGGTGTCATTACTTTCCACTTTACGTTACATAATACTTCATTTCATTCGTCATAATACGTAAAGCCATAAGAAAGGTAATTATACATCATAACAAGGAACATATCAAACATAATCATCAACATCATACAGGGCAACGTCATACATTCACAATATGCATAAACATGCAACATCACCACCATTATGCCCTATATGCACTCTAAGGCCATAACCATACTCTTACATGCTCTTACGGTTTTCCTTACATCCAAACTTACATCTGCACCTTTTCCCGAAGGCCAGAAGTCAAACTACAATTCATTCGAGTGCAACAGCCCTATTCGGGCGTATGGACACCCTTCAGTCGCATGGCCTCCATGCGACTGAACATCATGCGACTGGACTTATGCGGATGGTCATCTATGCGAATGAACTCAATCGTGCGTATGGACCTCATGCGAATGAGATCACTACGAATGGGCACCTATGCGACTAACCTCATGCGAATGAACTCATGCGACTAAGCATCTATGCGACTGAACCCTCAGTCGCATATCCCTCATGCGACTGGACTCTCAGTCGTGCGACTGAACCCCAATCGTGCGAATGACCTTCAATCGCCCTCATTCGGCCGTATGGCCCTTCATTCGGTCGCCTAGCCCTAGCTGATGCAGAATGGAGTTCATCCCGAACCCAATCTGCCATTTTCGGCCTCCAAGCTCATCCAAACCCATTCTAAGCCTAAATTAACCCTTCTGGACCTTAGGAATGGATACCATAACACCATACAAGCACACACAAGCCGAAATCATACACTAAACGCATCATACACATCACACCCAAATGGGTCAAACATACACACACATAAAAACGGGTTTTTGACATCTTCCAGCCCAAAATCAGTTGAAAACAAGTAAAAGTGGGGTCCTAGAACTCACACAATCGAGCACAAAGACAAGAGCTTCGATTTGGCTTGCTACTCGACGAATTTGGACTCCCGAATCACCCGAATCAACCCTTTTTCTCCCTTTTTCTCTCCTTTCTCTCTTCTCTCTTCTTTGGTGGATGAAATGTGTGAAGTGTGGGGAGAGTGGGCTGCCCTCTCCCTACATATCACCACATTACCCGATTTTTCTTCGTTGGCGAGTTTGGTCCCTCGACTTTGGACTTTATTTTCTTTTCTTTCTTCGCCGGCTTCAAAATAATAATTTCCGGGTGTTACAAGTCCACCCCCCTTAAATAGGTTTCGTCCCCGAAACCTGTTATTCTTCGAACAAACGTGGATAATGTTGTCTCATTTCTTCCTCAGTCTCCCACGTTGACTCGGATCCCTTCCTGTGCTTCCACTGTACTCGCACAAGAGGAACCACTTTATTCCTTAGCCTTTTCTCCTTTCGGTCGATGATTGCCACTGGTTGCTCCACATAATTGAGCCGTTCATCTACTTCGATATCTTCCAATGGGACAATCATATCTTCATCTGCTAAGCACTTCCTTAGATGAGATACATGGAATGTCGGGTGAATTCCACTTAACTCATCTGGCAACTCCAGTCTATAGGCCACCTCTCCTACTCGAGCAATGATTCGGAAAGGGCCTATATATCTTGGGCTCAACTTGCCCCGCTTTCGGAAGCGAATGATACCCTTCCAAGGTGAGACCTTCAACATAACCCGGTCACCCACCTGGAACTCAATCGGCCTGCGTCGTTTATCAGCATACGACTTCTGTCTGTCTTTGGCTGCCTTCATGAAGGCTTTAATCTTCTCAAGCTTCTCAGTCGTAGCCTCGATTACCTCGACGCTTCCCAATTCCTTCTGACCAATATCACCCCAACAAACGGGCGTTCTGCATCTCCTACCGTATAACATCTCATATGGAGGCATGCCAATGCTGGCATGGTAACTGTTGTTGTATGAGAATTAAGCTAACGGTAGGTGGTCATCCCAACTTCCACCAAAATCAATCACACATGCCCGAAGCATGTCTTCCAGCGTCTGAATAGTCCTTTCGGACTGACCATCAGTCTGGGGATGATAAGCCGTGCTGATGTGTAACCTCGTCCCCATAGCATCGTGGAACTTCTTCCAGAATTTAGATGTAAACCGGGTGTCGCGATCCGACACAATAGACACCGGTACACCATGACGAGTCACAATCTCCTTGATGAACAGATCAGCCAACCTCTCAGATGAATATGTCTCGCGAATCGGTAGGAAGTGAGCACTCTTCGTCAAACGATCAACTATCACCCATATGGCATCACCCTTTCGGGGTACGCGGTAGCTTGGTAATGAAGTCCATGGTGATGTGCTCCCACTTCCATTCCGGTATATCCAAAGGTTGTATCTTTCCATACGGCTTTTGGTGCTCGGCCTTCACTGTAAGCAAGTAAGGCACTTACTCACATACTCCACCACGTCGCGCTTCATACCCGGCCACCAATAATCTTTCTTCATATCATGGTACATCTTCGTGGCACCAGGATGAATGGAGTACCGAGTCTTGTGAGCTTCATCCATTATCTTCCCCCGTAGATCCCCGAAACGAGGAATCCACACACGATCAAATCGGGTTCTAACACCGAGTGTTTTCACCCAATTCTCCAACCAGACCTCTCATCCTTTCAGAGTTAAGATGATCTTCTTTCAGTGCCTCATCTTGAAACTCTTTAACCTGCTTCATCACATCGGAGGTCATGATCAGCTGATACGCTTTCACCCGAATCGGCTCGGGCCTCTCTTTCGGCTAAGGGCATCAGCCACCACGTTGGCTTTGCCCGGATGGTAGTGGATCTCACAATCATAATCCTTTATAAGTTCCAACCACCGCCTCTGCCTCATGTTCAAATCCTTCTGCTCAAAGAAGTACTTCAGGCTCTTGTGGTCAGTGAATATGGTGCACTTCGTCCCGTAGAGGTAGTGCCTCCAAATCTTCAATGCAAAGACCACGGCTGCCAGCTCCAAGTCATGAGTAGGATAATTGACCTCATGAACCTTCAACTGTCGGGATGCATAGGCTATAACCTTTCCTCTCTGCATTAACACACACCCCAACCCCGAGTAAGAAGCATCGGAATAAACCACCAGATCCTCACTCCCATCGGGTAATGACAGAACAGGAGCTTGAGTCAACCTCGCTTTCAATTCTTCAAACGCCTTCTCTTGAGCTTGACCCCATACGAACTTCACATCTTCTCGGGTCAACTTAGTCAGTGGAGAAGCAATCTTGGAGAAGTCTTGGATAAATCTTCTATATAACCTGCCAAACCCAAGAAACTGCGAATCTCGGATGGCGTCTTTGGTGACTTCCATTGCATAACCGCCTCCACTTTGCCGGGTCCACCATAATCCCATCGGGATTCACCACGTGACCCAAGAATTGAACTTCGCGCAACCAGAACGCGCACTTGGAGAATTTTGCATACAACTTCTCCCTCCTCAGCGTCTCTAGAACCTCCGAATGTGACCGGCATGCTCTGCTTCGCTCCTCGAATAAATCAGGATATCATCAATAAACACAATCACTGATTTATCCAACATAGGCCGACACACCCGGTCATCAAATCCATAAAAGCAGCTGGCGCGTTGGTCAAGCCAAAGGACATGACAAGAAACTCGTAGTGACCATAGCGCGTACGAAAAGCTGTTTTAGGAATATCTTGCTCCTTCACCTTCAACTGATGGTAACCAGATCGAAGATCTATCCTTGAAAACCAACTGGCACCCTGAAGCTGATCGAACAAATCATCTATCCTCGGTAAGGGGTATCGGTTCTTCACTGTCAACTTGTTCAGCTCGCGGTAGTCGATGCACATCCTCATACTACCGTCCTTCTTCTTTACAAACAGGACCGGAGCACCCCAAGGAGAGATACTCGGTCTAATGAACCCCTTATCAAGCAACTCCTGCAACTGCTCCATCAACTCTTTCATCTCGGTCGGAGCCAACCGATACGGTGCCTTGGCAACAGGTTGGGCACCCGGTATCAGATCAATCTGAAACTCGATCTCTCTGTCAGGTGGCACTCCTGATAAGTCTTCTGGAAACACTTCTGGAAAGTCACACACAACCGGTACATCGGCTAGTTGTGGTGTTGGCGTATCCACATCCTTTACATAGGCCAAGTAGGCACTACATCCACGCCTCATACACTTTCCCGCCACTGCCATCGAGATCACCTTCGGAATCGTAGTAATCCGATCCCCATATACCGTCACTGAACTACCGTCAGGCGCCAACAACCGAATCATCTTCTTGCGACACACAATGTTCGCCTCGAAGTCCGCTAACCAATCCATCCCAAGTACCAAATCAAAACCACCTAAGGTCATCACAAACGGTCTAACCGGAAACTTATGACCCTCGAGCTCCACATCACAATTCTCTATCATCTCAGAGATCCTGGTAGACTTACCTATGGCAGTTTCTACATCGAAGGGCGCATCAACACATCTACTACTAACAGGCAGCTTAGCACAGAAAGCAGCAGAAATAAAACTCCTACTAGCACCAGAATCAAATAACACAGAAGCTAAAGTTTGGTTCACCAGAAACGTACCGGACACAACGTCAGGGTCCGTCCTAGCCTCCTCCTGTGTCATGGTGAATGCCCTGGCGCTCGCCCTCGGTCCATCACCTCCCGTCCTCTTCGCCCCTGAACTCTCAGCCCTCGGCTTCTTGCAATCCCTGCTCATATGACCAATTTCCCCACAGTTAAAACATTTGCCCGTCAGGCAATCCTTCGCCATATGCCCAGTCTTCCCACACTTGAAGCACACGTTCAAACCCAGCCTGCATTCTCCCGCATGCTCCTTTCCACACTTTCCACACCTCCTCGACCCTGCTCCTGGTGTGGCCACGCGGCGGTCATCCACCCGTGCCTTTTTGTTACCCGTCGAGGCCTCACCCCGACCAAACCTCTTCCCGTTCCAGCTTCGATCACCACCACCCTTCCTATTCGCTTCAACCACCACCACTCCCCTCTCATCATAAAGTCTTCCGGCCAAATCAACCGCCGACCTAAACGTACTTGGCCGGGCGGCGATCATATGCCGGCGGACATCCACCGGTAAACCCTGAATGTACCTCTTGATCTTCCGAGAAAGAGGCGTCACCTGATCCGGCACCAACCGTGCCATCTCGTTGAACTTGGTAGTATATTGCTGGTGTGTCATGGATCCCGCCTCCAGCTGCAGAAACTCCCTCTCAATCTTATCCATTTCCCTGTGAGGACAAAACTCCTCGATCACCATTTTCTTCAGTTCGGGACCACCTCATTCTCCCGATCGCCCGATTACCCTCAGCTTGGACAATGTTGTCCCACCAGCATAATGCCGAGTCCACAAAGGAGTGGGTGGCAAACTTTACCTTCTGATCTTCTCGGCATTCGCTTATGTTGAGAACAGCCTCCATTTCTCTCACCCATCGGTGAGCAGCGGCAGCATTGCCATTACCGTCAAAAGTTGGGGGCTTGCATCTCATGAACACCCCGTAGTTACAGCCTCGTGCCACCTCTCGCACAGGCTCCTCTTCCTCTTCCTCCTCATTATCGGAGAAAATAGTTTCAGGCTCCGGTTGCTCCCCCGTGGCCCGGTTTCTCTCCTTCCTTTCCCCTTCCTTCACAGCTTTGATGACTTCGGTCACCACAGACGGTAAGATCGTCTGCATGACCTGATGCACTTCCTCAACAACAGCCTCCTTTACCGAGGCCCTCAAGTTCGCACTCTCATCCCCCGCTTCTGGATGAGGAGTCTCAGGTTCTGCAGGAACCTCTTTCTCAGCTCTAGGCCTTCCTCTCTTAGGGCGTGGTTCAGCAACAGGGCCATCACGGCCTCCACCCCTAGAAGCTCTAGAAGATCTACCACCAGCCATTCTCTATCACACTGAAAGATTCAAACACCAACACGGTCATTCAAGGAAACAACTCAGTTTATGTCAAGTATAGTAAGTCCCTAATTACAGTGGCCAGTTGTGATTAGCCACTTACTGTACTCTTCATACCCCAAGTATTACCTGTCCTGACTACATCAGTATTCAAATCTACATACAACACATAACATATACCATGCGCACATAAACCGGTTAACTTAAGAAAATACCTGATGGCACGCAGCTACTCAGTTTGGCATCCCATTCCCCCTTTGTCCCATTCTCAGTTTAAGTTAAGGTTTATTTTGAAAATTTACCCATTTCACTTAAACTTTGGCTCTGATACCAACTTGTAAGGCCCCGTTCCCGGGACGCCTACAGTTGGTCATTCCTTGCTCACATAAAACATATAATTTCAGTTACATTAGAAAAACATTGCAGCGGAAACATTCAAAAATGACATCACATTTCATTATAAATACTTTTGCCAAATAATACATCATTATCCGGTTACAAAATTCATGTTTGCATTACATCACAAAAGCTATATAATTGGATGCCATCCCAAAAGAGCTGAGTAGCTTCGCCGTGCCATCCTCAGCAATCATTTACCTGCCAACTGGAAAATGCAATAAAAGTCAGCGTTGCTGAGTGAGTTCTAGTTTTAATAGTAAAATATACTTTACTTTCATATAAAACCATTCGTTACTTTGACATGATCACACATCATACGTACGCATAGATAATATCATTATTATCTTCTTCATTCCTTCATTCGTTCCTTTTAACTTACTTGCGCATCGGACATCATCCATACCAATACCATATGCTACACCCCAATTAGTCACAGCTACCGGGCCGAAGTCAATAAATGAACAGCTAAACGTATGCCACGGTACTGGGGTTAATCAATCAGTCTTAGCTACTGGGCGAAGTCAATAAATGAACAGCTAAACGTATGCCACAGTACTAATGATAACCGACGGTCATAGCCACTGGGCCGAAGTCAATAAATGAACAGCTAAACGTATGCCACAGTACTAAGGGTAAGCGGTAGAGGTTCCACATAATGGTCAATCACAAAGAAGGACCCGTTATCCGATGCATGCAAGGCGTGTCATTACTTTCCACTTTACGTTACATAATACTTCATTTCATTCGTCATAATACGTAAAGCCATAAGAAGGTAATTATACATCATAACAAGGAACATATCAAACATAATCATCAACATCATACAGGGCAACGTCATACATTCATAATATGCATAAACATGCAACATCACCACCATTATGCCCTATATGCACTCTAAGGCCATAACCATACTCTTACATGCTCTTACGGTTTTCCTTACATCCAAACTTACATCTGCATCTTTTCCCGAAGGCCAGAAGTCAAACTACACGTTCATTCGAGTGCAACAGCCCTATTCGGGCGTATGGACACCCTTCAGTCGCATGGCCTCCATGCGACTGAACATCATGCGACTGGACTTATGCGGATGGTCATCTATGCGAATGAACCTCAAGTCGTGCGTATGGACCTCATGCGAATGAGATCACTACGAATGGGCACCTATGCGACTAACCTCATGCGAATGAACTCATGCGACTAAGCATCTATGCGACTGAACCCTCAGTCGCAATCCCTCATGCGACTGGACTCTCAGTCGTGCGACTGAACCCCAATCGTGCGAATGACCTTCAATCGCCCTCATTCGGCCGTATGGCCCTTCATTCGGTCGCCTAGCCCTAGCTGATGCAGAATGGAGTTCATCCCGAACCCAATCTGCCATTTTCGGCCTCCAAGCTCATCCAAACCCATTCTAAGCCTAAATAACCCTTCTGGACCTTAGGAATGCATACCATAACACCATACAAGCACACACAAGCCCGAAATCATACACTAAACGCATCATACACATCACACCCAAATGGGTCAAACATACACACACATAAAAACGGGTTTTGACATCTTCCAGCCCCAAAATCAGTTGAAAACAAGTAAAAGTGGGGTCCTAGAACTCACACAATCGAGCACAAAGACAAGAGCTTCGATTTGGCTTGCTACTCGACGAATTTGGACTCCCGAATCACCCGAATCAACCTTTTTCTCCCTTTTTCTCTCCTTTCTCTCTTCTCTCTTCTTTGGTGATGAAATGTGTGAAGTGTGGGGAGAGTGGGCTGCCCTCTCCCTACACATATCACCACATTACCCGATTTTTCTTCGTTGGCGAGTTTGGTCCCTCGACTTTGGACTTTATTTTTTTCTTTCTTCGCCGGCTTCAAAATAATAAATTTCCGGGTGTTACATTGCAAAGATAGAACACACAGTAGACCCAAGCATGTATCAAATAGTACTTGCAACACAGTATCACGTTGATTCCTTGTATGTAAATGTAAGTAAGTTGTACATCATTGAAAATGAGTAAGCATACTTTTCCCCAAGTTGTAAATGATTGAAATATTGTATAAATGTAAAAAGGGGCCACGAAACTCACTTGTGAAGTGGTAAGTATGTATGATCAATGTAATCCCAAATGTAGAATGCAGATAAACAGTCAAACACCTATTGACAGTTATTGTAAGCATTAATGATATGATATAAGCGCGTAATAATGATTGGTCGGCTCGGGTTTTATTGGCTGGGTAGCGTGTAACACACACAAACAGACACACGTACTAGACCTGATGTAGATCCAAGTACAAGACATTGTCGCCATTGATGATGTTTGAGTAAAAGTTTCATTGTCATTGAATAAGTATTGAATAGTGTCCATAATTATAAGTCGGTTGATAATTGTAAAACGCCAGTTTAATTTGTTTTGAATAGTATTTGTGCCCTTTTTAGCGTTGACTTTAATCTTTGTGGCCAAACAATGGCTACTGTGTTAATGTTACCTCAACATCACATGTCATACTCACACCACGCACAAGAAGGAAATCAAACACAACAGTTACAGTCGCACGACAAGACCAGACGCACGACTCAACCTCCATACGCACGAATCAACCCTCAATCGTGCGAATTAGCTTCATTCGTACGATTGAGCCTTCATTCGTATGTCTGGCATTCAGTCGTACCACACAACACCCAATCGCACGACTCAACCTCCATACGCACGAATCAACCTTCAATCGTGCGAAGTAGCTACTTTCGTACGATTGAACCTTCATTCGTGCGATTGGACTCAAGTGGTGCGAATCACGCACAATCGCCTACACTCATTCGCACGCATGACTCAATCGCATACCAACA
This sequence comes from Flaveria ramosissima, assembly GCA_025215565.1. Classification (NCBI taxonomy): domain Eukaryota; kingdom Viridiplantae; phylum Streptophyta; class Magnoliopsida; order Asterales; family Asteraceae; genus Flaveria; species Flaveria ramosissima. The sequence continues at coordinate 44,655,074 of CM046046.1, forward strand.
CACAGTCGCACGACTCAGTCGCACGACATGCCTAGTCTCACAACTCAGTCGCACGATTGACTCAGACGCATGGTTCAGTCGCACGACTCACTCAGTCGCACGGCTCAATCGCATGACAGACCCAGTCGCCTGGACAGCAGATTCGCGACTGTGGTCGGGCTGAGCAGCCCTCGAGCTACTCTAAACACGGGTTTTACACCACAAGGAGAATGACCTCACACGCACCCATACGACCTTGTGTGTTCGGGTTAAACCCGAATACCCGAATACCCGAAACCCTAGTTTTGGACAGCCATGAAAGGGCAAGTAAAATGGACAACCAAGGTAGTCTACCTGTTAGAAATGAGTAGACTAGGCTGTAGATGAAGTCTAGACGACGAAAACGAGACCACACGGGTTGGATTCGGTGCTAGAATGAAGAAGATGTGTGTGTAGAGGATGAAGAGATGAAGAAGATGGTGAAAATGGTGAATTAGGGCTGGTATGGGGTTTATATACCCAGCCCAAGTTTGCAAAATTACAAGTTTAGTCCCTGCACTTAACCCCCGAGTTTTCCCAAATTTGGTTCGGTTGAAAAACGACTTTATTAGATGTTTTATATTAATTGTAAAAGTGCATTAAATGATGTTATGACTTATAAAATGATTTTGTTAATGACGTTGATTATATATAAAAATGATATATTTGGCGGTTTCGAAAATGAATGTTTTAAAAGTTTTTAAGGTTAGCATATGATCATAACAAATACACACGCACAACGATGATAAAGCACACATGATATCCACATAAAGAGTTAAATAAGGATGAGGAATGATTGATCAAAGAATAGATAACGGACAATCACGTTAATTGACGGACCTTAAGGTGACGGATGTCACAGTATCCCCCAGTTGAGAGAATTTCGTCCCGAAATTCAGCTGGAGTTAGGTCCAAGAGTGTCATCCTCGAAAAGATGTGGATATTTGAGTTTCATTTGATCTTCTCGTTCCCATGTAAACTCTGGCCCTCGTTTTGAATTCCACCTTACGCGAACAATAGGTATCCTACTGCGCTTCAGTTGCTTGACCTTTCGATCCATGATCTCAATGGGTTCCTCAACAAAATGAAGCTTTTCGTCAATCTTGATTTCCTCAATTGGCACGTGAAGGGATTCGTCGGCCAAACACTTCTTGAGGTTTGACACGTGAAAAGTATCATGCACACTGCTAAGCTCTTGTGGCAACCTTAACCGGTAAGCCACTGGACCGATTCTATTAGTGATCTCGAATGGTCCAACCTATCTTGGGGCTAGCTTCCCTTTCTTTCCAAATCGAACGACTCCTTTCCAAGGGGAAACTTTGAGTAATACACGATCCCCAACGTTGAATTCTAGAGGCTTCCGACGATTGTCGGCATAGCTCTTTTGGCGATCTCGTGCGGCTTTAAGTCGGTCTTTGATTTGGAAAATCTTTTCTGTTGTTTCTTGAATGATCTCTGGGCCTGTTAGCTGACTTTCACCAATTTCGGCCCAATAAACAGGAGATCTGCATTTCCTTCCATACAACGCTTCAAATGGAGCACATCCAATGCTTGTATGGTAGCTGTTGTTGTAGGAGAACTCAATCAACGATAGATGAGCATCCTAACTACCTCCAAAATCGATTACACATGCTCTCAACATGTCTTCTAGCGTCTGTATAGTTCGTTCACTTTGGCCATCTATTTGAGGATGATAGGTGGTACTCATGTCTAATCGAGTGCCCATCGCTTTCTGTAATGTCTGCCAAAATCGTGAAGTGAATCGGCTATCACGGTCGGATATGATTGACACCGGCACCCTGTGCCGTGTGATGACCTCTTTGATGTACAATCTCGCCAACTTATCCATTTTGTAATCTTCTCGGATAGGCAAGAAATGTGCTGATTTCGTCATTCGATCTACAATGACCCATATCGAGTCATGACAACTGCTTGTTCTAGGGAGTTTGGTAATGAAATCCATAGCTATGTTCTCCCATTTCCACTCGGGAATTTCAGGTTGCTGTAATAATCCCGATGGTTTTTGATGTTCAGCCTTAACTTTGGAACACGTCAAGCATCTGCTGACGTATAAGGCAATGTCTTTCTTCATGCCTGGCCACCAGTACAGATCCTTGAGATCGTGATACATCTTGTCTGCACCAGGATGAATAGAATATCGCGTCTTGTGGGCTTCATCCATGACTAAGGTTCGAACACCTCCCCAATTGGGTACCCATATGCGATCCATGAAGTACTGTATTGTTAGGACCTGGTATTTGAACGAAATACCTAGTGATTAGCGTGTTAAACCAACTCAAATAGTGCGGAATCCTACTTGATTGGCGATCCAATCAGTGAGAACACACAAAGAATCAATCAAGAATTAAATCTAACGTTAGAAGTCGATTAGGAATCGATCTAATGTGTTCTGTGAACTTGGAGAACGATTTGGGAGGTCTCTGGACGGCTAGGGTACGTCTGGAATCGTAAGAGTATGAATGCTTACGTTTTTTCACGAATTGGGTCTATTTATAGGTTAGTATTGTTCAATCGTGCGACTGGGCCATAAGTATGGTTCAGTCGTGCGATTGAACCATGCGGTTGATTCATCCGCACGACTGAGTTTCAGTCGTGCGACTGAGCCAATCTTATGTGTCAATCATACGACTGATCCAGTCTCCTGGTTCAGTCGTGCGATTGAGTCAATCGTATGAAGTTATTCATGCGTGTGGTCCATTCGCATGGGCCATTCGCATGAGAACTTCATTAAGTTAAGTTTGAATGTTTTAATTAATATAACATTATGTGTAACCATTCAAACAATCATAAACCCAATCAATTCAATCACAATTCATTAATGAAATATTAAACATCACAAATAACAAACAATCCATGTCATTTCATTAATCAATACAACTTACATCATAATAAGACAGACAAGATTATTACATTACAAATCATGATCTAGGGACATACATGCATCAACAAACTCCCCCTTGGACCTAGATCTATCTAATCTCTTGTCTTCTGCATAACCTCCTTATACTTCTTGTACTTCTCCTCTTTGGTGACTCCTGCGTGAATCTCAAACACAAAACAGAGTCGTATAACGTTTTGGAACTGGAGGGCTTGTACGATATCTTGCGTGTCATAGAATGGTGGCCACTTGTATAATGTATAGACATCACTAGCAGACAAGTTAGTTAGCCACATCGGGTCGAATACCCTGATTGTATCCATTTGGCCCTCTCTGTTTAGGACTATGACCGCTTCAGCTGTTCTCCATCATAGTACCACCATTTGAAGTGTGGAGTGAAGTCCTGTGGCATTTCCCTGAGAGGGATTCTCGACATAGTGCGCGGAGGACTCCACTTCAACACAATCTTGGGCTTGCCAGTAATGGCATCAACCTCAGACCTTCTTATGTACCTCGTAGGCTGCTAGGGTCTGGAGTTAACCCATCTGGTGTGGTACTCCTTCTTAAGGGCAGCCTCGAACCAGCCTGACATTTTCCTTGGGTCAGCATACAAAAGCTTTAGCTTAGCTAGATGGTTGAGCTCAAAACCAGGTAGAGTCTTCAGATCATGTGAAAATCTGAAGTACTCTATGCCCTGTTCCCTCTTAACTGCATACGCGTTAAGATCATCAAAATAAGCCCATGCTATAATCCTGCCTGACACCTTGTGGTGTTTCTTGACTCTGTAGAGCTTGGTGTAGGCATCTTTCTTTGGTGCAGCACGTTGGGCTCTCACTTTTCAAAACAGGCAGCCCACTCAGCCTTTCGAATGTCTACGTCATCATTTGAGGCTTGGGCTGTTCCTTCGGCCTTCTCCGTTTCCTGCTCCATCTTGTTCAGTACCTCAAAAGTATCACTGACTAGGGACTCACCCAGATTGGGGACCACATTACCCTCGTTGTAGCATACTGAGGATACTCTTCTGCAGTGATATCTTCGACCTCGACTTCATCAACATCATTTAGCTCTTCATCGCTAGTCGAATCAATTGTTGGAGCATCTTTGACGATTTCATCCGGATTGAGTCTGAACATCTCTGCCAGTTGCTCGTTAGATAGGTCATGAATTATTTCCCCTTCTTCAGGGGTATAACTCACAAACCTTCTTACAATCCCTTGCAGATCAAGAATCATGGTTAGTTGAGTCTTGACCTGTTAAAGGGGAGCAATATCAAACTCATCTCTTTGAAAATTTGGATCTGTTTGATTTAAACATTCAACACATAAATCATTAGTAAGTAATCAAAACAGAATTACATTAACTTAATATATAAACATTCAAAACATTTGTTTTTCAGTACATGATTCAAACACAAAATAATAAATACATAAAACATCTAATCTGTACTTTTGTCTTGAATCATGGTCTCATCGCTCGGAGGAGCAGAGGTGGTAGATGACTGGTCCTGTCGATTCTTCGATCGTCTTTCTTGACCTGAAGCAGAGGCCGATGCAGCCGCATCCCCTCCTTTTGCTTCGTCATCATCATCTTTTCCCTCTGTCCTTTCTTCATCTGTCTCTTCCTCATCCTCATCATCTTCATCATCATCATCATCTTCATCCTCGTCATCACCATCTCCATCATCTCCATCCCCTCCTTTATCTTTAAGGGCTCATCCTTTGATCCCTTTAACCGCAGCATGATGGTCTTGTTGGTAGTCTCCAACTCCTCTATACGTTTGGCTGATTGGGCCTGCTGGTCCTGGAGTTGGGACATCTCGACTCTCTGTGCATCCATCAGCTGGGTCTGCTGCTCTATCACCCGAGCCTGCTCTGCCATCTGCTGAGACTGGGCAGCAGTCAGGTCGGTCAGCTGGCGAATCTGTGCAGCTTTCTCCTCATCTGCAGCTAGCAAGCGCATCACCATACGGTTTAGCGCCGACAGCTGTTCCTCTACTCCGATTGGAGGTAGAGGAGATCCATACAAATGTGAGGACTGGGCTGATGGTCCTGCATGATGTGAGGTGGTGGTGGTAGTGGCAGTGGTGAATATGGGTCGATAAAATGGTGAAGGTGATGTAGGTGTAAATGGTATGGTGGTGGATGGGAAAGGTATACAGTGGTGGTAGGTGAGGTGGTGGGCTGTGGTAGCAGTGGTGGATGTGGTGGCTGTGGTGATGGGTGGTATGTCAGTGGAGGTGGTAGTGGTGGCTGTGGTGGTGGAAGTAGAGGCTACAGTGGTAACGAAGGTCAGTCGACGCTTCTTCTTCTTAAGTCCATGGGGCTGAGCCATCCTCTTCCTCCTAGTCCCAGTGGAAGTGGATGCTCCCCCTGCAGCTCTGCCGCTGAACCCGGAGCATAGCTCGGGTCAGTCTCTGTCTCTCTGGAGTCCGAGGGTGTTCACCAACCACCCTTAGCCCGTGTTCTGTGGGAACAACCTTGCTTCCCACAGTCCTCGTGAGGGGCTCCTCATCAGACTCCTCCTCCTCCTGATCACCAACAACAAACTCCTGATGAAAACCGGCCGTCTCAGCAACCTCTCCGGCAGGGCAGACCCCGGGGGAATAACATCTGAATCAGTGCCTCTAGGTGGAGCAGGCATATCATCCCCGGCGTCTCCGCTATCATCATCATCAGAATCCATCTCTGGGAGAGAGCAGCCTCTCATCATCAGAGTCACTGTCCTCATGACGCCATTTGCGTCTGCCTGGCGCCACATACCTCTCGTTGGCCAGGTGGCCAATCAATCTCTTCACTTGGGGCTTCACCTGCTTCCCCTATAAACTCTCATCCGGCCCAGAGTCGTATCATCCATGATCTCTAAGCCACTGCATCATGACTCTCTTTGGGCAGATGTGGCAGCTTCTCGTTGAAGATGAGCTGTAAGAACCTGGGGTACATACAAAACCCCTCCTTTCCCTTGGCCTCCAAGTTCTCCACCAAGTAGGAGAATATCATGCTAGAAAAACTGAAGGGTGGTTCAGCACCAGTGCCACGTAGGCATTTTGGATTGGTCTGAGAGGTCGTCGAACCCACCCCTCCTCGATGCAACACACTTGAGGATCACGTGTGCTAAGTACTTGTACTGGGGGCTCAGGTTGCTCTTGTTGAGCACACCTGAGTTGATGTCCCCAGCGTACTTTATCCTCAGAAAGCATCCTCGCACTGTCATGGATGTAATCTAGTAGGATGATCAGTGTCGTCCCCAAACTCTAGGACCCTCTGGATGTCGGCAGCAGTGATCTCAATATCATGGCCCAGTATAGAGCTCCTAATGCAGTAGGGCTCACGGGAGCGGTCCACAGAGGCATTCTCCCAGAATGACTGATGCAATGATCTGTATGGCGTGCAAGGAGTGGAGATAGCCTTATGAATCCTGGACCGTCTAAGAAAGGCTATAATTCGGTAAACTCGGCCCCCCCCCGTTCCTGAAACAAACATGACATAGAACATTAGTACATAGGACATGAATTCTGTTCTAAGTGTAATGTTGAAACTCATTCTGATTCATTCGTGCGAATGAATCATGCGACTGAAGTCAGTCGTCTGTTCTTTCATGCGACTGAGCTCATTCTGGTCAGTGTGACATGCGATTGGGTCCAGTCTGCTGACTGAGTCTGCGAATGGTTCAGTCGGCCGACTGAGCTCAATCGCATTGTTCATTCGGGCGATTTGTCCAATCGCAAGTTTCAATCGTGCGATTGGAGTTCATCCGGGCGACCAGTCGCCTGTCCTGTAGTTCAGTCGCCAATCGTTCGAATCTTCAACAAAACATGTGTTTTAACTCAGATAACCGGTTCAATAGACTCGCATTCTTGTTACTAATAACCTATTAGACTTAATTTTAACGTTTTGCTTAGTTTTGATAGGTTATTAGGTCTTTCTTGTCTCGGTTCTTGTTTCACAGTCGAGTAGTAAGAATTAGGGTTTGAATCTTTCATGTTTTTGAAAGATGAGTCTTCAAACTACCTGGATAATCAATAACAAGCGTCAGTGAATGAAGATCAAGACGAAAACAAGGTCAGATGAAAATTTGGCAGCGTAACGGTAGGGAATGCGATTTGAGGGCGATTTGGGTGTGGTGAATGAAATGCGATCGACTGTGCCCTTTAAATACTAAAGCTGAGTTCAGTCGGCCGACTGGCCTCAGTCGCCCAGTTCATTCGGGCGACTCAAGCTCAGTCGTGCGATTGGCCCAGTAGTCGCATGCTGTTGACCGACTGAGGTTCAGTCGGTCGACTGACTCAGTCGTGCCTTTCATTCGCATGTTCAGTTGACCGAATGAGTCTCAGTCGGTCGACTGACTCATTCGCCCCCTTCCAATCGGTCGAATGGGCCATTCTGATAAGCCATTCGTGTGAATGGCTCATTCTTATGTCCATTCGTGCGAGTGAAAGTCATTCGCATGGTTGGTCCATTAGCATGGTCCAATCGTGCGAATGGGTCATACTTAGTTAATTTTCTGCCATTTTTACCAATTACATTTAAGACCTTTTAACTCTTGAAATTAACGTTATGAGCTTTTGATCATCTCAACATGATCATTTTATCTTGAAAACATTTTGATCACCTCAGACGTGATCCTTTTACCCATTTAGTCACCTCAGACGTGACCCTTTTAAACACTTGTCACCTCAGACGTGACTATTTAAACTTTCAAAGCACATGTGGTCATCTCAGACATGACCCTTTAGTGAGTTGATTCCTTACTGATTTCCTAATGTAGTCCGACAAACTATAAAATTAAAATTAAAACGACTAACTAACTTAGAAAAATTAAAAACTAATTACTCAAACAAACTTGTTTTTGGCTTTTTGTGAGAGATAAATCCTAAGATAGACATCTACGGGATTTGGTTCCAGAATAGACAGCTTCAACTTGGATTGATCACCCGGCAATTCAATTTTGGAATCATACAGGCAAGTCAAATCATTTGGGACTTGTTATCAAAATCTTTTGATGCTCAATTCTCGGTGTTCATCCAGAGTCGTTAGCACTTAAGGAAATCATACTGAAACTCTTAGATTGTCACATTGATTTGAACTTTTGAGAATTGTAGCCACAATGATTGTCAATATGTTTGTCCACTTAAATCCATACACAGACTTTTGACCGGACTGGTGACTGATTTAGGTTTAATTATTTCAAACTAACATTTTTGGATCCCACACTTATATGGTAATCAACATTCCTCAGAGCTTTTGCTGCGGTCTACGGGTATTATCACAAGAAGAGACTATTCTAAGAGCTTTCAAAGAGAAGCCAGTCCTCAGGTCAGTGCCATCGCACAGCAGAGAGGCGGCAAACAACAATGAACTCTAGAATATCTAGGTTATGCTTATCCTCAGGTCAGTGCCATCGCAAAGCAGAGAGGCACACACCTATCTTCTCCTTGTTAGAGCAGCTTATTTTATTTTGCACAAAATGCACCAACAACATAAGTCATTAGCTTTATAGCATTTGTCTTTCATTTCTTTGCTTTGCTCTAATTATGGTCATCCGCACACATTTGTGGCGTTTAAATGCTCATTACCCCTTATTGGAATATTGTTGATTGTGTTAACCAGTGATAAGATGGAAGCCCACAGTCAGTTGAACAACTTAGTTTGATCTTGAGATCACCAGTCAGGTCTAATCATCTATTGTGTTGAATCTACCGACATATCATTTGTGGTCTAGCAACCTCTAGGTCTACTTTCTTTGTTACCTTAGGAGTTACCAGTTTTCTATCATCTTCCCTTTTGTATTGCCTAGACTACACAGACTTATACTTTAAATTTTGCATCTTTTCAAAACTTAAATTTTAAAGTCCCTCTTGATTTGTTCCTGTGTACTATCATTTTCCAAAGGTATTGAATCGGTATCTGAGATACGATCTACCTTATATCAGCTATTTACTCCTTCTCCCTCGTTTTTTTAAAATTTTTTTAATGTTAACTTGCTGACATATTCTCCCCTAAAATACTAAAATCATTACTGGTTTAATTATTTTAGGATTTTAATAAACAGCAAAATAACATGAGTTTAAATTAACAGACGAAAATAAACAAATAAAATAAAATAAAATAAAAAAAACTTTAACTAAACTACATCGGACTACACATTATCATCATCAGGAATTACCTCACTTTTCTTTTTAACGCCGTTGACCTCTAGCAAATATTGAAAACGTGGTTTATCGAAGGCTTTAGTATAGAGGTCAGCGCGTTGAAAATCAGTATTAATTTTAACCACATCAATTAAGTTCTTTTCAAAACAATCTCTTATGAAATGGTATTTAATACCGATGTGTTTGGTCTTAGGATGTTGAACCGGATTTTTAGTTACTGCAATTGCAGCAGAGTTATCAACAAAAATAGGAGTAGACGAGAATTTTAAACCGTAATCCCGCATTTGCTGTTGAATCCAGATGATTTGTGAACAGCAACTTGCAGCAGCAACATATTCGGCTTCACAGGTTGACAATGCAACCGATGTCTGCTTCTTACACTGCCAGGTAACTAATCTTCCCAAAGAATTGACACCCTGCTGATGTAGACTTGTAGTTCATCTTGCAGCCCCCGTAATCCGAGTCACTATACGCGGTAAGCTCAAAGTCATCATCATGAGGATACCACAATCCAAGTGTGGGTGTACCCTTCAGATAACGAAAAATCCTCTTGACCCCGATCAGATGGTTGACCTTAGGTTTAGCCTGATATCTAGAACATAAACATGTAGCATACATAATATCAGGTCTTGAGGCAGTGAGAGATACATGAGGGATCCAATCATTCCTCGGTACATCGTGGCATCTACAAGATCTCCATTCTCATCAGGTGCTATATCGTGATTCGTAGCAAGTGGAGTCCCAGCAGCAGAAGCATTCTCCATGTCAAAGCGACTGAGAATGTCTCCTACATACTTGGTCTGATGTAGAAAGATCCCATTTGGTGTTGATCCACCTGTAACCCGAGAAAGAACTTCATCTCCCCCAGCACTCATCTCAAACTCTTTCTTCATCACTGCTTCAAACTCTTTGCATAACTCTTCGTTCTTTGAACCGAAGATTATGTCATCAACATAGATCTGTACAAGCAGTAGGTCGCCATCCTTTTCTTTAATAAACAGTGTGCAGTCAATGACTCCCCTGCGAAAGCCGTGTTTCACAAGATGAGTCGAGAGTTTCTCATACCAAGCTCGAGGAGCTTGATGAAGCCCGTATAAAGCCTTGTCGAGCTTGTAAACTCTATCCCGATGATAAGGATCTTCAAATCCCTCGGGTTGACTTACATAGACTGTTTCCCTGATTTCCCCATGAAGGAATGCACTCTTCACATCTAATTGGTAGACTTTAATCTTCATGTACGATGCATAGGCAAGGAAGATACGAATGGCTTCCATCCTTGCCACGGGTGCAAACACCTCATTGTAGTCAATCCCTCGACTTGGCGAAAACCTTGAACCACCAATCGAGCTTTGTTCCTGATAATGACCCCTTGGTCATCCTTCTTGCATTTTAGTACCCATTTGGTGCCAATGACTTTAGCACCTTTAGGTCTATCAACCAGAGTCCATACACCTAACTTCTTGAACTGCAGAAGTTCTTCTTGCATGGCACTCACCCACGCCTCATCATTTAGTGCCTCACTGACATATTTTGGCTCAACCTGCGAGACAAAACATCGATAAGCACCATCATGAATGTAACCCTTCTCCATAACCGAGGCGTAATCAGCTGAGTATAGCTGATTTCGGGTTTGTACTCCTGATCTGACATCCCCAATAACATTGTCAAGGGGATGATAGACGTTTAGTCGTGATCCTGGAGTAGTAGGAACAGTCACCTCAGAACCGAGATTATGAACATTTGGTTCTGCATCTGAGGTAGTTGGAGTTTGAGGTTCCGAAGTCGAAGGTGCATCACTTGTAGATGCTTGTGGACTTTCAGGAACTGGAACCTGTTCCTCCTGACTGTTCTGGTCATCTGCTTCAGCTTCATCTTCAGAGGAGGAGTCACTGTCATCGACTACTCCCCCTGACTGAGTAGATGATTCTCCCTGTGTGCTAGATGGTGTATTCAGGATATCATACATCATCCTAGTAGCTAACTCATCATCCGAGGGAGAGAGAGGGATGTTGAAGGACTTGAAGAATCCATCATAATCGAAGAAGTATGCGGGTCCTTTGCCTGTAGGTGGTGTGGTATATCTCTGAACGTCGACATTACACCACACTTCTACAAGACCCGTTGAGTTGTTGTAAACTCGCTTGTTCGGTATGTTGTATCCTAGAAAGATTCCTTCATCCGCCTTCTCGCTGAATTTGCCTTCTTGTGTCTTCTTCAGAAGTGTGCACGGCGCGCCAAAAGGTTCAAGATACTCCAAATTCGGTTTGCGTCTTTGTAGTAGCTCGTAACATGTCTTTCCGTGGCGCTTGACTATTAGGACTCGATTCAGTGTATAACATGCATTTGCCACTGCCTCATTCCAGAATTGGATAGGCAGTTTCGAGTCCGCCAGCATAGTCCGTGCTGTCTCTATCAAGCTTCTGTTCTTCCTCTCAGCAACACCATTCATCTGAGGCGTGTAGGCAGAAGTGAATTGATGCACAATTCCCTTTTCCTTGCAGTATGCCTCCATCCATTGATTCTTGAATTCTGTCCCGTTGTCTGAGCGTACTTGTCTAACTTTTAGCTTGTAGAGAGATTCCAGTGTGGTTACTAACTCCTTGAATGACTCAAATGTTTCTGATTTGGATTTCAGAAACATTACCCAAGTGAACCTTGAGTAGTCATCAGTGACCACAAAACAGTACAAGTCGCCTGCAATGCTCTTTGTACTGACTGGACCAAACAGATCCATGTGAAGAAGTTCAAGAGGAAGTTCTATTGAATGAACTTTCTTTTCCTTATGAGACTTTCTGTCTGTTTGCCTTTCTTGCAAGCTACACAAAAGTCAGGAAGTTGGAAGTTCTTGACATTAACTCCTCTCACCAATCCTTCTGAATCAAATGATTCATCTTCCTTTGACTAATGTGTCCCATTCTCCTATGCCAGGAGATGGAATCCTTCTCAGTAGCTTTAGATAGAAAGCACTGAACCTCATGATCCGTTGTAGCAGCTGTTGACAGATCCAAGACATAAAGGTCTTTATATCTTGAAGCAGTCATCAGAACTTGGTCCTCTGGGATCACGTAGTCTTTCTTCAGCACGTAACACTTCTTGTTGTCGAAGATGACCTTAAATCCTTTATCACAGATTTGGGAAACAGAAAGTAAGTTATTCTGAAGTTGTTTGAACGTAGTTCACCTTATCAAACTTAACTTTCTGATTTCCCACTTCTCCCTGAGCTGTGATATAGCCTCCCTTGTTTCCAGCAAAGGAAACATGCCCTCCTTTTATTTGCTTGACGTTTGATAAAAGGGCTCTATTTCCTGTCATGTGCCTGGATGCTCCGCTGTCTACAATCCACGTGTTAGTCTCAGCACTGTATCGAACACCCTGCACATACAAAGTAAATGAATTAGTTTAGGTTAGGAACCCAAGCCTTTACTGGCTTGGGTTTCCCAGAGGCATCACACATCATAAACTCCACCCATTGACCCTTAGAGGGTGAGGGTAGCTCAGGTTCCTTCTTGTCATCAGTATCAGACACGCAGGATGACTTTTCTTTCCATAAGCCAGATTTGTGCAAGGCCTGTTTATGATAAACAGTCGTCTGGCTTACAGGTTGGACTTTAGGTTCACTAGCTCTTCTAGGTGGAGTCAGAGAACTCCTCTTAGAAGACCTAGGCTTAGAGTCCTGAAGATCAATCTTCTTCCTAGGTGTCTGATAGAAAGGACAATAGGAAGCAATGTGTCCACATTCTCCACAGTTGTAGCATGACCGGCTATCAACTTTATGAGTAGACTTTCTTTGTGGAGAAGTGCGTGACACTCTAGTAACATCAATCACTTTAGGTTTTGACTCTTGTGCGTTTGATGTTTTCTCTGGTTTAACAAAATTAACTGTTTTAACCTGTTTAACATCTTTCTCTTTTGGTTAACTGGTTTTTGACTTGAAGCATGTGAAAAATTTACATTTGAAGTCCTTTTAGGTTCTGATTTGACTCTGTTTGACCCTGACTTTAAGTTAACTTTTTCAAATTCATTTTCCAGATTAACACAAGGCAATTTACCCTTTGCCTTTGAAGTGGCCTCCTTTTGTTTGTGTCCAGATTCAGTAGATGAACATGAGGTATCTGGATCACTAACAAGAGGAGTAGACACCACGTGATCCTTGATGGGGTTATTATTTACTGGTCTAGTCTTAGTGTTCATCAAGGTCTCAGGTGGTGGTGGAACCACTTTGTAACCCAATCCCTCCCCGTTATTCCTTTCTCTCACTAAGTGTTGAACTATGTGTGAAGAACTAGTCCAACTATGCAGTTTTTGTTTTAATGAATTTACTTCTACTTCTAGAACTGCCTTTTGCTTCTTAGTGTCTTCTAGGGAGTTTAGATAGTACCTAATGTCATTTGCTTGGTTAAAGGCAACTACTTCGGTTTCCCTAAGCTGTTTAGTCAATAGGTCTATCTTTCTTTATAACTATGCTCATTTTGTTTTAGTACTCTATTAGCCTCAGTGCACAGTTGTAAATCTTTTACTAAGTTATCATTATGATCTAATAACCTAGCAAATTTTTCATCTATGCTATTCCTAAAAGTATCACAATCAGAACAAGCATGATTATTAAACATTTGGTCAGTAGTACTTACCTGAGTTGGTTCAGAAGAGCTAGCCATCAACGCAGCATCAGATGTCTCTGGTTCTGGTGATTCTGTCTTTTCTGTCTCTGACGTGGAAGTCTCCTCCTTTGGCTTGTAACTGACCTCGGCTGCAGTTGCTTCTTCACTATGTGACATCGCTATCTCAACTGCTAGATCACCTTCACTCGCAGAATCATCATCAATATCCTCTACACTGGCAATGTTTGATTCTCCTGGTGAGACAAACCTAAAACTCCAATCCTGTCCTTCATCATCATGAGCAGTCAAGGCTTTTGGATCCTTGTTTGATGAAGTAGAACTGGAAGCTTGCTTGTCTTGGCGAGTAAAGGACGAGAACGGGTTCCCATTACCCGTCTTCTTTGGCTTGACACATTCTCTTTGAAGTGCCCCTTCTCTCCACAGTTGAAGCAGGTCACTTTGCTCTTGTCAAAGCCAAATGTGGTATCCTTAGTAGCTACCAAGTTCTGTCCAGTCTTTTTAACAAACTTCTTCGCCCTCGGACAGCACTAGCTAAGCCCACATTATATCCATCCTCTCAAGCTCCATTTCGTCCACCTGCTCGTAGTCCTCATCTGCCAGATGGCAGTTTCCAATCTTCCCGGCAACAAGTCCATCATATGAATGAACCACTGCAGCTAAAAGATCCATATGCTCTCGAGCTACTTCTACAGTCACATTACCGAGGTTCTCGGTCTTCAGTTTGGTAGCACTTGCTTCTGATCCAATATAGTGGGTACATGACGACCCTGACGTGTCTGATCCAGAAGGAGAAGCATGTGAAGGACCTGACGAGCTAGACACAAAAGCAGTCTGGAGAGGTGCTCCAGATGTCTTAGCTTGAGGCGTGGCGTTGTACAAAGCTGGATTTTGTGTACGAAGACTTCTGAGCTCTACTTCATCCTTAGTGCTTCTTCTCGCAACTTAAGAATGAAGTCATTAATATCCAGCTTTGCAAGCATTCCATTCTGTCTCAGGTTAGACACGAATGAAGCCCACTTATCAGGCAATCCGTCTGCGAAGTTACTCACTTTTCGTTTCCACTCCATGTGTATGCAGTTCGCTCATCAAGTGGTAGAATCTATCTATGACGTCGTCTAAACTCTCGTTACCAATCGATGAGAAGTTATCGAATTCCTTCTTTAACTCCTTTGCCTTGATTGCCTTCAATGAAGCATTCCCATCATACCTCTTCTCTAGCTCATCCCACAGTTTCTTGGACTGCTTATTCTCTGAATACTGGTGGAATATGTCTTTGGGGATAGACTGAGTGATCAATGCATAAACCCTTTTCTCTGCATTGTACTTGACTTTCTGTGCGTCCGTCATCCCACCTAACGTTAGCTTAACTCCATCAGCTCCCACCGGTGTACTATACCAATCTCAATGGCTTCCCACAGATTAGGATCTACTCCATTGAGGTAGATCTCAAAACGTTGTTTCCAGTGGGGAAACTCATCTAAAGTCAAGAGCTTTGGTGGTTTATTGTGATTACCCACCTCACTCTCAAGCAGCAGCAGGTTCTGTATCCTCGAGTCCTTTCCAGCAGTAAAGGCTGACATCTGATCTTCCATGGCGAATAACTTAAAGTCTAATCAAACAAACTTTCACTGATGCGACTGAAGGATGCGAATGGTCTAATCGTGCGTATGAACTCTGCGACTGGTTCAATCGTGCGGCTGAACTGGGCGATTGGTTCAGTCGTGCGAATGAATCTGGTGCGTATGAGCTATGCGAACGAACGGTTCAGTCGGCCGAATGAAGGTGCGACTAGGTCCAATCGTGCGAATGAGCAATGCGAATGGAGTCCAGTCGTGCGAATGGGTCACTCGTGCGACTGAAGCTGCTGTTTTGCGAAATTTTCTAGGTTTGACGGGTTTCAGCCGTAAAAATTCGAAATTTCACAAGTCCTAATCGCCTAAGTCCGTAGAAACCAAACTTCGATGAGCAGGGAACGTCCAAGATCACTTGTGACACCAAAGATTGCGTTTTTAGTGCAAAAACACAAACTTTTATGCAATCTTGATTGAATCAACACGTAATCAAGAGCCAAAGCTCTGATACCACTTGTTAGGACCTGGTATTTGAACGAAATACCTAGTGATTAGCTTGTTAAACCAACTCAAATAGTGCGGAATCCTATTTGATTGGCGATCCAATCAGTGAGAACACACGAAGAATCAATCAAGAATTAAATCTAACGTTAGAAGTCGATTAGGAATCGATCTAATGTGTTCTGTGAACTTGGAGAACGATTTGGGAGGTCTTTGGACGGCTAGGGTACGTCTGGAATCGTAAGAGTATGAATGCTTACATTTTTCCATGAATTGGGTCTATTTATAGGTTAGTATTGTTCAATCGTGCGACTGGGCCATAAGTATGGTTCAGTCGTGCGATTGAACCATGCGGTTGATTCATCCGCACGACTGAGTTTTCAGTCGTGCGACTGAGCCAATCTTATGTGTCAATCATAAGACTGATCCAGTCTCCTGGTTCAGTCGTGCGATTGAGTCAATCGTATGAAGTTATTCATGCGTGTCGTCCATTCGCATGGGCCATTCGCATGAGAACTTCATTAAGTTAAGTTTGAATGTTTTAATTAATGTAACATTATGTGTAACCATTCAAACAATCATAAA
The DNA here is from genome assembly GCA_025215565.1 of Flaveria ramosissima. Classification (NCBI taxonomy): domain Eukaryota; kingdom Viridiplantae; phylum Streptophyta; class Magnoliopsida; order Asterales; family Asteraceae; genus Flaveria; species Flaveria ramosissima. The sequence goes on from CM046046.1 coordinate 44,671,415, forward strand.
CCCAATCAATTCAATCACGATTCATTAATGAAATATTAAACATCACAAATAACAAACAATCCATGTCATTTCATTAATCAATACAACTTACATCATAATTAGACAGACAATATTTATTACATTACAAATCATAATCTAGGGACATACATGCATCAACATGTATGCCGTCATCCTTGCGAATCATCTGTTTATCTAACCCTCGGAATTCTTCTCCCGCAAGGTTTTCTTCTTTCAAGGCCTCACTTTGTGCAATTTGGATCTGAGCTTTCAAGTTCGTTTGAATGGTCAATCCCAACGCCCGTGCACGTAGTGGTTTCACACGTTCTTTACGGCTTAAAGCATCAGCCACCACGTTAGCTTTCCCCGGATGATACCGGATTTCACAGTCGTAGTCACTAAGAAGCTCTACCCAACGTCGTTGATGCATATTGAGTTCCTTCTGATCCAGAATATGTTGGAGGCTCTTATGATCAGTGAAGATGATGCATTTGGTTCCATACAGGTAATGCCTCCAAATCTTGAGTGCAAATACTACAGCGCCCAACTCAAGATCATGAGTGGTGTAGTTCTTTTCGTGCACCTTAAGCTGTCGCGAAGCGTAGGAAATCACCTTATCCTTCTGCATTAGCACACACCCCAATCCTTGATGTGACGCATCGCAGTAAACCACAAAATCATCAGTTCTGTCTGGGAGAGACAATATAGGCGCATTGCACAGTTTCTCTTTCAGCGTTTGAAACGCTTGTTCTTGTGCATATCCCCAATCAAACTTCTTGTCTTTCTGAGTAAGCAGGGTTAACGGTTGAGCGATCTTTGAAAAGTTCGTGATGAAGCGACGATAATAACCGGCCAATCCCAAGAATTGCCGTATCTCTGATGGTGTCTGGGGCGTATCCCACTTCTTCACCGCTTTGATCTTGCCGAGATCTACATGAATCCCGCCCTCATTAACTACATGACCCAAAAACTTCACATCCCGCAACCAAAATTCACACTTTGAGAATTTGGCGAAACGTTTCTCTTCTCGTAGCAGCTCTAGAATTGCGCGAAGGTGTTCTTCATGATCCTCTTTCGATCGAGAGTAGATAAGTATATCGTCTATGAACACAATCACAAACTTATCCAAGTAAGGTTTGCACACCCGATTCATTAGATCCATAAACACAGCTGGTGCGTTAGTCAGCCCAAACGGCATGACCAAGAACTCATAGTGCCCATAATGAGTTCTGACGCAGTCTTCTGTATGTCGTCCTCGAAAACCCTTAGCTGATGATAACCAGAACGAAGATCGATCTTTGAGAAATACGAAGCTCCTTGTAACTGGTCAAACAGGTCGTCGATCCTGGGGAGAGGATATCGATTCTTCACAGTTAACTTGTTCAGTTCACGGTAATCGATGCACATGCGGAACGATCCATCCTTCTTCTTGACAAATAGTACCGGTGCTCCCCACGGTGAATGACTCTGTCGAATAAAACCCTTCTCCAGTAGCTCCTGTAACTGACTAGACAACTCTTGCATTTCAGACGGCGCTAGTCGATATGGTGTCTTTGCTACCGGTGTAGCTCTAAGAACCAATTCTATACGGAATTCCACCTGTCGCGGAGGAGGCAAACCAGACAAGTCATCTGGAAATACATCTGGGTAATCCCGTACCACTGGAATATCTACTAGTTTCCTCTCTTCGTCTTTCTTTTCAACCACATGAGCCAGGAAAGCGTAGCACTGCTTTCGTAGACTCTGGCGTGCTTTCATGCAGGAAATAAGCTTTAAGTTCTTTCCCGGTCGTTCTCCCTGAATCTTGAGTACTTCCCCGTTTGGCATAGGGATACGTACTACTTTGTCTCGACAGACAATCTCTGCTCCGTTTTGCGACAACCAATCCATGCCCACAATCACATCAAAACTTCCTAGCTCAAAAGGTATCAAATCTATATCGAAGGCATGATCCTCCAATGTTAACGAGCACTTCCTAATGATCTCATCGGCCTGAACAACTCTACCATTGGCCATTTCTACAGAGTAGCTAGTTTCTAGCTTACTAGGACTCAAATCAAGTAATTGCACAAACTCAGAAGATATAAAACTATTGTCTGCTCCAGTATCAAATAATATAGATGCGAAGTGATGATTGAGTAAGTGCGTACCCGTGAAAACATTCGGGTCCTGACGAGCATCATTGGCTCCAATGACGAATGCACGTCCCCGAGCTGCATTCCCCTGAGTAGTCGGGCCTTGATTCCCAACTATGGCCATCACTTGCTGCTGGTTGTTTCCCTATTGACCCGGTGCTCGATTCAGCCTAGGGCACATGTTCCTGTAATGATCAGGGCTTCCACAATCAAAACAAGCCCTTGCATTCCCGGCGGGGTTAACCGCGTTGACGGGTGCCACCAGATTCGGCGCAGTTCTACAATCTCTCGCCAAATGTCCCAGGCGCCTACAGTTTGCGCACACCCGACACTGCACTCCTGGGGGATGATGATAGTTGCACCTGTCACATTTGGGGTGCGGCCCCACATACTCTCTTTTGGCCTGAGACACGGCCACAAAATTCCTGGTCGTCTTGACCCTCTTATCAAACTTTCCGGCACTCGACCGGCTCGATTCCCCAACATCCTTTCGCTTCTCGGCTCCTCTGCCCAAAACCCCTGTTCTTACCATCTCATCAGTCAAAGCACCAGCTTTCAGAATTGCGCTCTGAATAGTAGGAGGAGCGGCTGCTGTAACCATCGCTCTAATTTGAGGCGCAAGTCCCCAAATGTACCTCTCAATCCTCTTTGATTCCGGCGTGACCAGATGCGGAACCAATCTTGCCAGCTCATGAAAACGATCAGTATAAGCTGCATGCCCTGCCCCCACCATAGCATGATTCCAGAACTCATGCTCTAACTTCTGTATCTCGTTGAGGGGGCAGTATTCCTCGGTGATCAAAGCTTTGAACTCATCCCATGACATCTGCATCGCAGATTCTCTTCCTCTAGCTTGAACCTGGGTGTTCCACCAGGTTAGAGCCTTGCCCTGCAGTGAGCAAGTGGCATACTTGATTCTTTGGCTGTCGAGGCACTCACTGATGTCAATCACTGCCTCCATCTTTTCCAGCCACCTGGTTAGGGCTATCGCCCCACCTTTCCCGTCGAATTCCCTCGGCTTGCAAGCCACAAACTCCTTGTATGAACATCCCCGACGTGCATTAACAACCCTAGTTTCAATACCGGCAGTACCACCATTTCCGGTCTCTTGGTTGCTTTCGTTTCCGGTCGGGTTTCCGTTTCCCGTCTCGGTTTCGATCCCACCTTGGGCTCTTTCTTCATTATCTCCATCATCGTTGCCACCATCCCCGTGAGGGTGGTGTTGTTGGAGTGCATCGCTCACTTGGGCCACGATAGTAGGAATCAGTGCGGCCAACTGTTGAGCGATCAGGGCTGCCATATCGGCGTTCCCTGTTCCCTGACTGTTACTGGCAGGAGCATCATTTGTATTTGGTGCTCTGCCTCTGCCTCTGCCTCTGCCCCTTGGGGCTTCACTCCCGCCACTATTGCTGCGGGTAACTCTTCGAGGCGGCATGTTCTAATCATAGAAAAAGTAAACACATAAGCTTAAATCATTTCAAAGTGTCTTATCCATAACACTCATCAAGTCCAGTATTCCATGTCAATATCCTACTTATTGTCACCACACATCGCATGCAATTCGTGTAGTTCTCACACCATAAATAGGTAATGTCTCAATAATAATCCATCATACCAGTTGTAAGTCCACGTATATAATCACGTTTAGTCTAGCGGAGGTTGTCTATTTCCTTCCTCTTTCGAGGTTGCAGACATAACCTCCTCAGGGTTAATCTCAATGTCCAAGGTCAAGCGCAATAACATGATTTGTGAAGATCTCTTCGGGTTTAATAACCGGATTTGATAAACTAACTCGGCGCGCAGAGGGAACGGAAGATTCAATAGAAGCATCCCATAAAAGAGTGACACAAGGGCTCTCTTATAGGGAGGAAGATCACATAACAAATAGATGAACAATCAAGCAGCGAGGAACACATACACGAGATATAATATGCATACAGATTCCTAGCATGCAAATCTACATGAAGGTTCCTAGGTTATAGTCTAGGTCAAGCGCATTGCCTAATTCTCCATAACCAATGGCTCTGATACCAATCTATCACACCCCCGCTAAAAGCGGAAACACGGGGATGTAACGAGTTCGGGATCGTCATAACACATGGTAAGCGATAGAGATGCAATATAAATAAATGATGACAAGCGTGTCATGACGACACCCGACAACAAGGGGACTTGTGTCGTGTTTAATCAATGTTCACGACAACATAGCCATAAGCATAAACATGATAATGATTCACATAACCAAATAAGATGAAATTGTAATGTAAATTCCCACAACCCGGGAACAAGTTTCAAAAGATTGTAATTGTTTACACATATCAACATTGTTCAAAAAGATTGTTTGTCAAAATATGTTAAGTCCCAAAAATGCATCCTAGGGTCTCCACTAAGGCAGCACACCTAGATTCCTGAACTTCCATGATTACCTGAAAAGATATGCTCAAAATAGTCAACATAATTGTTGGTGAGCTCGCAGGTTTAAGTAATAAAATGTAAGTGATGCTGTAATAAGTAAGCGTAATGGAATACCGTGAATACAGTTATATACACAAGTAAAATCACATGACATGAGCTTTGCAACCAAACCTAGCGACGTACACAAAGATATTGTCGGCATATATTCACCCAAGGGCCCGTTCCTGGGGCCACTGATGGTACCAACTATTATACCATCGAACGAGGGTGGGGGTGTTAACCCAGTAGTACTACCAATACCTAACTGTCGGTTCCCACACTGGAATTAAATAGTTGCAAAGATAGAACAACACAGCAGACCCAAGCATGTATCAAATTGTACTTGCAACACAAGATCACGTTGATTCCTTGTATGTAAAATGTAAGTAAGTTGTACAGCATTGAAAATGAGTAAGCATACTTTTCCCCCAAGTTGTAAATGATTGAAATATTGTATAAATGTAAAAAGGGGCCACGAAACTCACTTGTTAAGTGGTAAGTATGTATGATCAATGTAATCCCAAATGTAGAATGCAGATAAACAATCAAACACCTATTGACAGTTATTGTAAGCATTAATGATATGATATAAGCGCGTAATAATGATTGGTCGGCTCAGGTTGTATCGGTTGGGTAGCGTATAACACACACAAACAGACACACGTGTCGCCATTGATGATGTTTGAGTAAAAGTTTCATTGTCATTGAATAAGTATTGAATAGTGTCCATAACTATAAGTCGGTTGATAATTGTAAAACGCCAGTTTAATTTGTTTTGAATAGTATTTGTGCCCTTTTTAGCGTTGACTTTAATCTTTGTGGCCGAACAATGGCTAATGTGTTAATGTTACCTCAACATCACACGTTATACTCACACCACGCACAAGAAGGAAATCAAACACAACAGTTGCAGTCGCACGACAAGACCAGACGCACGACTCAACCTCCATACGCAAGAATCAACCCTCAATCGTGCGAATCAGCTTCATTCGTACGATTGAGAATTCATTCGTATGTCTGTCATTCAGTCGTACCACACAACACACAATCGCACGACTCAACCTCCATACGCACGAATCAACCTTCAATCGTGCGAATTAGCTACTTTCGTACGATTGAACCTTCATTCGTGCGATTGGACTCCAGTCGTGCGAATCACGCACAATCGCATACACTCATTCGCACGCATGACTCAATCGCATACCAACACACAGTTGCACGACTCAGTCGCACGACATGCCTAGTCGCACAACTCAGTCGCACGATTGACTTAGACGCATGGTTCAGTCGCACGACTCACTCAGTCGCACGGCTCAATCGCATGACAGACCCAGTCGCCTGGACAGCAGATTCGCGACTGTGGTCGGGCTGAGCAGCCCCCGAGCTGCTCTAAACGCGGGTTTTACACCACAAGGACTTCCAGAAACACTCAACAAACGTACACAAACATGAAACACAAGCAGAAAGACGTCACACGCACCCATACGACCTTGTGTGTTCGGGTTAAACCCGAACACCCAAAACCCTAGTTTTGGACAGCCATGAAAAGGCAAGAAAATGGACAACCAAGGTAGTCTACCTGTTAGAAATGAGTAGACCAGGCTGTAGATGAAGTCTAGACGACGAAAACGAGATCACACGGGTTGGATTTGGTGCTAGAATGAAGACGATGTGTGTGTAGAGGGTGAAGAGATGAAGAAGATGGTGAAAATGGTGAATTAGGGCTGGTATGGGGTTTATATACCCAGCCCAAGTTTGCAAAATTAAAAGTTTAGTCCCTGCACTTAACCCCCGAGTGTTCTCAAATTTGGTTCGGTTGAAAAACGACTTTATTAGATGTTTTATATTAATTGTAAAAGTGCATTAAATGATGTTATGACTTAAGAAATGGTTTTGTTAATGACGTTGATTATATATAAAAATGATATATTTGGCGGTTTCGAAAATGAAAGTTTTAAAAGTTTTTAAGGTTAGCATATGATCATAACGAATACACAAGCACAACGATGATAAAGCACACATGATATCCACATAAAGAGTTAAATAAGGATGAGGAATGATTGATCAAAGAACAGATAACGGACAATCACGTTAATTGACAGACCATAAGGTGACGGATGTCACAATCTGTATGAACTTTGACTAGTTTAATTAATCCTTTTTCATAGTTATCTTTATTAAATGATACCTGATATTGATGTGTTTGGTCCTTGAGTGCTGCACAAGGTTCTCAGTGATAGAGATAGCACTATTGTTGTCTATGTGGATAGGAGTCTCCTTGAAGTTAAATCCATAGTCCAGCATCTGATTTTGAATCCAAAGCACTTGAGCACAGCAGCTTGCAGCAGCAATGTATTCAGCCTCAGCAGTTGATGCAGACACACATGATTGTTTCTTGCATTGCCATGAGACAACCCATCCACCAAAGAATTGACATCCCTCAGAGTAGACTTTGCAGTCATGTTGCAACCACCATAATCACTATCTGTATAAGCATACAGATTGAAGTCAGGATTCTTTAGATACCATAAACCAAGTGTTGAAGCACCTTTGAGGTATCTTAGAATCCTTTTGACAGTGATTAAGTGAGACATCTTAGGGTTGGCTTGATATCTTACACAAATACATGTAGCAAACATGATATCAGGCCTGCTAGCTGTAAGATACATAAGAGACCCAATCATAGCCCTGTAAAAATGTTCATCTACACACTCCCCCTCAAGATCAGGTCCAAGGGAGTGATTTCTGGCTATGGATGTCTTAGCAATCTTACAATCAGTCATGTTGAACCTCTTGAGTATGTCCTGAACATACTTTTACTGACTTATGAAAATGCCATCTTGAACTTGCTTCACTTGAATTCCCAGAATGAAATTGAGTTCTCCTATTGCACTCATTTCAAATCTGTATTTCATCAGCTTCTCAAAGTCTTTATAGAGCTTTGGATTAGTTGAACCAAAGATGATGTCATCTACATATACTTGAACTAGCAATAAGTCATTTCTCTGTCCTTTGATGAAGAGAGTTCCATCTATAGTACCTCTCCTGTATCCATGTTTACAAAGATACTCAGACAATGTCTCATACCATTTCCTGGGTGCCTGATGCAGCCCATAAAGAGCTTTGTCAAGCTTGCAGTGAGCAAGTGGCATACTTGATTCTTTGGCTGTCGAGGCACTCACTGATGTCAATCACTGCCTCCATCTTTTCCAGCCACCTGGTTAGGTCTATCGCCCCACCTTTCCCGTTGAATTCCCTCGGTTTGCAAGCCACAAACTCCTTGTATGAACATCCTCGACGTGCATTAACAACCCTAGTTTCAATACCGGCAGTACCACCATTTCCGATGTCTTGGTTGCTTTCGTTTCCGGTCGGGTTTTCGTTTCCCGTCTCGGTTTCGATCCCACCTTGGGCTCTTTCTTCATTATCTCCATCATCGTTGCCACCATCCCCGTGAGGGTGGTGTTGTTGGAGTGCATCGCTCACTTGGGCCACGATAGTAGGAATCAGTGCGGCCAACTGTTGAGCGATCAAGGCTGCCATGTCGGTGTTCCCTGTTCCCTGATTGTTACTGGCAGGAGCATCATTTGTATTTGGTGCTCTGCCTCTGCCTCTGCCCCTTGGGGCTTCACTCCCGCCACTATTGCTGCGGGTAACTCTTCGAGGCGGCATGTTCTAATCATAGAAAAAGTAAACACATAAGCTTAAATCATTTCAAAGTGTCTTATCCATAACACTCATCAAGTCCTGTATTCCATGTCAATATCACACTTATTGTCACCACACATCGCATGCAATTCGTGTAGTTCTCACACCATGAATAGGTAATGTCTCAATAATAATCCATCATACCAGTTGTAAGTCCACGTATATAATCACGTTTAGTCTAGCGGAGGTTGTCTATTTCCTTCCTCTTTCGAGGTTTCAGACATAACCTCCTCAGGGTTAATCTCAATGTCCAAGGTCAAGCACAATAACATGATCTGTGAAGATCTCTTCGGGTTTAATAACCGGATTTGATAAACTAACTCGGCGCGCAGAGGGAACGGAAGATCCAATAGAAGCATCCCATAAAAGAGTGAGCACAAGGGCTCTCTTATAGGGTGGAAGATCACATAACAAATAGATGAACAATCAAGCAGCGAGGAACACATACACGAGATATAATATGCATACAGATTCCTAGCATGCAAATCTACATGAAGGTTCCTAGGTTATAGTCTAGGTCAAGCGCATTGCCTAATTCTCCATAACCAATGGCTCTGATAACAATCTATCACACCCCCGCTAAAAGCGGAAACACGGGGATGTAACGAGATGGGGATCGTCATAACACATGGTAAGCGATAGAGATGCAATATAAATAAATGATGACAAGCGTGTCATGACGACACCCGACAACAAGGGGACTTGTGTCGTGTTTAGTCAATGTTCACGACAACATAGCCATAAGCATAAACATGATAATGATTCACATAACCAAATAAGATGAAATTGTAATGTAAATTCCCACAACCCGGGAACAAGTTTCAAAAGATTGTAATTGTTTACACATATCAACATTGTTCAAAAAGATTGTTTGTCAAAATATGTTAAGTCCCAAAAATGCATCCTAGGGTCTCCACTACGCTTACTTATTACAACATCACTTACATTTTATTACTTAAACCTGCGAGATATACACAAGTAAAATCACATGACATGAGCTTTGCAACCAAACCTAGCGACGTACACAAAGATATTGTCGGCATATATTCACCCAAGGGCCCGTTCCTGGGGCCACTGATGGTACCAACTAGTATACCATCGAACGAGGGTGGGGGTGTCAACCCAGTAGTACTACCAATACCTAACCGTCGGTTCCCACACTGGAAATAAATAGTTGCAAAGATAGAACCACACAGCAGACCCAAGCATGTATCAAATAGTACTTGCAACACAAGATCACGTTGATTCCTTGTATGTAAAATGTAAGTAAGTTGTACAGCATTGAAAATGAGTAAGCATACTTTTCCCCCAAGTTGTAAATGATTGAAATATTGTATAAATGTAAAAAGGGGCCACGAAACTCACTTGTTAAGTGGTAAGTATGTATGATCAATGTAATCCCAAATGTAGAATGCAGATAAACAATCAAACACCTATTGACAGTTATTGTAAGCATTAATGATATGATATAAGCGCGTAATAATGATTGGTCGGCTCAGGTTGTATCGGCTGGGTAGCGTATAACACACACAAACAGACACACGTGTCGCCATTGATGATGTTTGAGTAAAAGTTTCATTGTCATTGAATAAGTATTGAATAGTGTCCATAACTATAAGTCGGTTGATAATTGTAAAACGCCAGTTTAATTTGTTTTGAATAGTGTTTATGCCCTTTTTAGCGTTGACTTTAATCTTTGTGGCCGAACAATGGCTAATGTGTTAATGTTACCTCAACATCACACGTCATACTCACACCACGCACAAGAAGGAAATCAAACACAACAGTTGCAGTCGCACGACAAGACCAGACGCACGACTCAACCTCCATACGCACGAATTAACCCTCAATCGTGCGAATCAGCTTCATTCGTACGATTGAGCCTTCATTCGTATGTCTGGCATTCAGTCGTACCACACAACACCCAATCGCACGACTCAACCTCCGTACGCACGAATCAACCTTCAATCGTGCGAATTAGCTACATTCGTACGATTGAACCTTCATTCGTGCGATTGGACTCCAGTCGTGCGAATCACGCACAATCGCATACACTCATTCGCACGCATGACTCAATCGCATACCAACACACAGTTGCACGACTTAGTCGCACGACATGCCTAGTCGCACAACTCAGTCGCACGATTGACTCAGACGCATGGTTCAGTCGCACGACTCACTCAGTCGCACGGCTCAATCGCATGACAGACCCAGTCGCCTGGACAGCAGATTCGCAACTGTGGTCGGGCTGAGTAGCCCCCGAGCTGCTCTAAACGCGGGTTTTAAACCACAAGGACTTCCAGAAACACTCAACAAACGTACAAAAACATGAAACACAAGCAGAAAGACGTCACACGCACCCATACGACCTTGTGTGTTCGGGTTAAACCCGAACACCCAAAACCCTAGTTTTGGACAGCCATGAAAAGGCAAGAAAATGGACAACCAAGGTAGTCTACCTGTTAGAAATGAGTAGACTAGGCTGTAGATGAAGTCTAGACGACGAAAACGAGACCACACGGGTTGGATTTGGTGCTAGAATGAAGAAGATGTGTGTGTAGAGGGTGAAGAGATGAAAAAGATGGTGAAAATGGTGAATTAGGGCTGGTATGGGGTTTATATACCCAGCCCAAGTTTGCAAAATCACAAGTTTAGTCCCTGCACTTAACCCCCGAGCTTTCTCAAATTTGGTTCGGTTGAAAAACGACTTTATTAGATGTTAATTGTAAAAGTGCATTAAATGATGTTATGACTTAAGAAATGGTTTTGTTAATGACGTTGATTATATATAAAAATGATATATTTGGCGGTTTCGAAAATGAAAGTTTTAAAAGTTTTTAAGGTTAGCATATGATCATAACGAATACACAAGCACAACGATGATAAAGCACACATGATATCCACATAAAGAGTTAAATAAGGATGAGGAATGATTGATCAAAGAACAGATAACGGACAATCACGTTAATTGACGGACCTTAAGGTGACGGATGTTATAATCTGTATGAACTTTGACTAGTTTAATTAATCCTTTTTCATAGTTATCTTTATTAAATGATACCTGATATTGATGTGTTTGGTCCTTGAGTGCTGCACAGGGTTCTCAGTGATAGAGATAGCACTATTGTTGTCTATGTGGATAGGAGTCTCCTTGAAGTTAAATCCATAGTCCAGCATCTGATTTTGAATCCAAAGCACTTGAGCACAGCAGCTTGCAGCAGCAATGTATTCAGCCTCAGCAGTTGATGCAGACACACATGATTGTTTCTTGCATTGCCATGAGACAACCCTTCCACCAAGGAATTGACATCCCCCAGATGTAGACTTTGCAGTCATGTTGCAACCACCATAATCACTATCTGTATAAGCATACAGATTGAAGTCAGGATTCTTTAGATACCATAAACCAAGTGTTGAAGCACCTTTGAGGTATCTTAGAATCCTTTTGACAGTGATTAAGTGAGACATCTTAGGGTTGGCTTGATATCTTGCACAAATACATGTAGCAAACATGATATCAGGCCTGCTAGCTGTAAGATACATAAGAGACCCAATCATAGCCCTGTAAAAATGTTCATCTACACACTCCCCCTCAAGATCAGGTCCAAGGGAGTGATTTCTGGCTATGGGTGTCTTAGCAATCTTACAATCAGTCATGTTGATCCTCTTGAGTATGTCCTGAACATACTTTTACTGACTTATGAAAATGCCATCTTCAACTTGCTTCACTTGAATTCCCAGAAAGAAATTGAGTTCTCCTATTGCACTCATTTCAAATCTGTCTTTCATCAGCTTCTCAAAGTCTTTACAGAGCTTTGGATTAGTTGAACCAAAGATGATGTCATCTACATATACTTGAACTAGCAATAAGTCATTTCCCTGTCCTTTGATGAAGAGAGTTCCATCTATAGTACCTCTCCTGTATCCATGTTTACAAAGATACTCAGACAATGTTTCATACCATTTCCTGGGTGCTTGATGCAGCCCATAAAGAGCTTTGTCAAGCTTGCAGACATAATCAGGATGATCAGGGTGTACAAAACCAGGTGGCTGTTTGACATAAACCTCTTCATCAATTACTCCATATAAGAAAGCACACTTTACATCAAGTTGAAAGACCTTGAAGTTCTTGGATGCAGCAAATGCCAGGAATATCCTAACAGCTTCTAATCTTGCTACAGGAGCAAAGACATTAGTGTAGTCAATCCCTTCTTCTTGTGTATATCCTTGTACAACTAGTCTTGCCTTGTTCTTGATGATAATTCCTATATCATCCTTCTTATTCCTAAAAACCCATTTGGTTCCAATGGTAGTCTTGCCATGAGGAAGAGGACAAAGGTTCCAAACTTTCTGCCTTTTGAATTGAAGTAACTCTTGTTGCATAGCTTCAACCCAACTTCCATCCTTTAGAGCTTCATCAACTTTCTTTGGCTCTATCTAAGATAAGAAACAAGAGTGAAGATAAACATTTGCTTCATGGGTTTGTCCTCTTGTTCTTACCCCTGTGACAACATCTCCAATGATGTTTGTGGTGGGGTGAGACTTGTGGATCCTTAGCTGAGGGATCACAGCAAGTTGCTAAGAAAGATCCAAATTTGAGAAATTTAGATCTGGCATAGATGATTCACCCTCCACATTATCACACTTATCAAGATTAACTTGATCCAATGAGTGTGTGACATCATTGATGTTGTCATCTATGGTGTGGTTATTAGCATCAAGGAATTCCTGATCACTTTCACCATCACCATTGTTGTCTTCCATAATTGAGGTATCTTTATCTGGTTGTGGAGCCTCTGAGCTGGAATTTGAAGGCACCCCAGATGTATCAGCTGAATTTGTCATTGTAGTGCTGATAGAAACCTCATTTGCTAAAGTAGTTCCAACTGGAGCTGAAGATGTATGAGTTGAGGGTCTTCCTAGCTCAAATCTTGGATCAGGATCACCTGTATTTAGATTTTCTGCAGATCCTGAAACATTCTCACAAGATTTGTTAAAACAGTTGGTAACTAAATCAAGATCAAATAGCCAATCAGGACCAGAACCAGCCACACAGGGTGTGTGTTCATTGAAAGTCACATTGGCTGACTCCTCAACAATTCTAGTTCTGAGATTGTATACTTGATGTGAGTGTGTTGAAATGCTATTTTAAGTGTTTAAATGTTAAATATTAAGTCTGATTACTTGTATTTATGCATTTGATCATGTTGAATAGGTTAACTAGGAGTTTGAAGTGATTTTGTAAGTAAAATAACCAAGTTGGAAGCTTCCATGGTGATACAAGGCGTTGGAGGGGTCCAGAAACGAAGATTCAAGATGCAGCAGAAAAGTTTCCACCGTAGCCTACTACAGCCACCGTAGGCTACGCCAGCATCAGCCAAAAAACAGCAGAATACCCTCCAGCGTAGGCTACGCTGGCTGGCGTAGCCTACGCCAGAGCCTTCGGGAAACACCTATAAAATCGCGTTTTTGTTAGGTTTCATCCACCACTTGCCCCCTATTCGACCTAGGACGATTTGAGACGAATTTTGGGTGTTTCTAGACCTGTGATTCACCATTCTACATCGTTCTAACACCATTCGATCATCCGGGATGCAATTCAACAACGATTTTGAAGATCATTCAAGAACAATGAGCGGCTAAACTTCTCGTGATCTACTTCGGGTAACGGGTTATGTGTGATTAGGTTCTCGTTTTTGTTAGACTTGCGTTGGGATTGAACTATAGAACCCTTTAAGTTCTTTTATAAGTTTAACTTGTGTTTTGATTATTTAAACAATTATGTTGGTTGACCTTTATTTGAATGTCGTATGATCTTGCGCAAATCGTATGGTTGTAGAGTTTTGGTTACTAATTGAATTGGTATTGTGTATTAAGACCTATTAAGTCTTGATTATCATTATCACTTAATCATTACACGTATAGAATCCCCGTTAAGGATTTTCCACCAAGTTGAACTAAACGATTACTGAAAACCAAACCTTAACCCTGAAGTGGATTACTCTTTCTTATAATTGTCTTCTTAATCAAGTTTATTCCTTTGCAATTTGTTTTCTTAGTTAATTCCTTAATCATTCCAAAATCCAGTTTTTACAGCCAAGAGGCAATAGTTAAGTAATTTGATAATTTAGTTAATCGTTTCTTATAAATCAAGTTACAATACACCGACCACTAATTCCACGAGGTTCGACAACCCTACTTACCCTAACTAGTTTAGGTGAATAGGAACACACATTTTAACATCTTATTTGATTGGTACTTCGACATCGATCAATACTCTATAAGCCTTGGCTTGGGAAGAGTATCCAATGAAGTGTCCATCATCTGATTTCTCAGCAAATTTGGCAATTTGATTTTTGGTATTCAAGATGGTGCAGGGACATCCAAATGACCTGAGAAAACCAATGAAAGGTTTTCTCTTGTGCCAAAGTTCATAAGGAGTCTTACCATGTGTCTTAACTACCGAAACTCTGTTTTGCACATAGCAAGCAGTATTTACGGCCTCTGCCCAGAAGGTGATGGGCAGTTTAGAGTCAGACAACATAGTTCTTGCAGCTTTAATTAGTGTCCTGTTTCTCCTCTCAGCAACTCCGTTTTGCTGAGGAGTCCTGGGAACACTATATTGTCTTGTAATACCTTTTTCATCACAAAATGTAACAAGGATTTGATTCTTGAATTCAGTTCCTTGATCACATCTTATGGTTTTGCCCTTGTGATCACTTTGATTCTCAATTTTTAAGATGAAATTCTTCAGAATCTCAGGGGTTTCATACTTAGTTCTAAGAAAGAAAACCCAAGTGAATCTTGTAAAATCATCTGTGATCACCAAACAATAAGAGGTCCTTCCCAGACTCATTACACTGGTGGGGCCAAAGAGATTCATATGTAATAAGTGTAGGGGAGTAGTGATTGAGTTCCTTTCCTTAGGCTTGTGAGATACCTTATGTTGCTTCCCTTTTAGGCATGCAACACAATGATCATCACTTGTAAACTCTTTCTTTGTCATTCCAGTTACCAAATCATGTTTAATTAGTTTATTCATGTTCTTAAAGTTTACATGGCATATTATATTATGCCATAGGAAAGACTCATCACTATTCGCTTTAGATAGAAAGCATGAAACTTCTCCAGAGGGAGATGTTTCTTGCAAATCCATCTTGTACATGTTCCTTTTCCTGGGGGCTCTGAGCAGGATATGCTCATGAGGAATGACCACTCCAGGCTGGAGAACAATGCACTCATGCTCAGTAAAGAGCATGTTATGACTCTGATCAAAAAATTGGGATACACTCAGAAGATTGTACCCAAGCTCCTTAACAAAGTTTACCTTTTCAATGCTGAGCTTACCATTTGTGACCTTGCCCCTTCCTGAAATGTAACCACCTTCATCTCCTCCAAAAGCAACAGGTCCTCCATCAATTCTCTCAAAGTTATGGAGTAGAGACCTGTTGCCTGTCATGTGCCTGGAACAGCCACTATCAATTATCCAGACATTCCTGTTTGTCTTGAGCTGTTCCTGCACAAAGAAAATGATTAGTTACATTTGGAAACCCAAGCCTTACTTGTCTTGGGCTCACTAAGTATAATAGAAGGTAATGCAACAGTAATAGATCCTATGGTTGTACTAGGGGGAACTTCAGCTGTTGTTGATGGAGAAACTTCAGTCATTTGGTCTTTCTTAGACTTCCACACTACCTTTGGAGTCTTGGACTTGACCTTCAAAACCTTAGAAGCTTTTGGGACTTCACAAGTTTTGATGATTGAACCTTCGGAAGATTCTACAGTCACTGCAGCAGACTTCAGTGCTTCGGAAGAACTCCTTTCTTCCGAGACCAATTTTTCTTCTGAAGGTAATTTTCCATTTACCTTTTTCTTTGATCTGGAGCTTCCGAAGGAAACAGACTTTCCTTCCGAAGCTTGAATCTTCTTGAAACTCTTTGAAGTCTTTGCATTGCTCATATGGATAGTACTTTTAGGATTGTATGGGCAATCCTTAGCAATGTGAGAGGTACTTTCACACATGACGCATAACATTTTCTTCTTCAAGAGAGTCTCCTTATGAGAGCAAGACTTTCTTTGGTCACATCCCTTCTCCACCTTCATCTTTGTAGATGCTGAGACAATCCTTTTGGGCTGTGAACTGTTCGTGGAGTTTGATGGTCCAGGCTGTGCAGCAGTGGTACACCGCAGCTCAGTCTTCTTCTTTGTACTGAGATGATTTGAACAAGAACCAGAACTCTTGGCTGAGTAGTCTTGGTTGATGTCTTCAGTCTTTACTACTTTAAACCCTGCAGAGATAAAAACTTGTTTCTGCTTAGAATCAAAAGTAGCCTTGATCTCTTGAGCCTTCTTTGCTTTTCTTTTGCTCTTCCTGATCAATGCATTCAGGAGAACAGAGATGTTCCAATACCTTGGCTTCATCATGGTCTGCCATTAGTGCTTGGTTTGGAGAAGCATCTTCCATCTGAAAGCTCCAGTCAAAGCCTCCTTCTTTAACAGCAACAGCAGCATGTTGCTTTGGCTTCTCATTCTGAGGGGCTTTGTCAGTGTAGTTTGGTCTAGTTTGTGCTTGGCCACCATTTGTTTTAGGTGCCTTACACTCTCTAGCAAAGTGGCCCATCAAGTTACAGTTATAACACTTGACTTTGCTTTTATCCAAGCCAAACTTTCCACTGGTTGCATTGCTTGGTAATGTCCTTCCAGTTCTCTTGTAGAACTTCTTGGCTCTGTGAGTGAGGAGAGGCATCTGCTGAACTATTTCCATGTCCTCCAGGTCATCTGGATGAATACAGTCTAGGTCTTCAAGGGTGAAGAGAGAGTTCCCACAGCTTTCATCAGAAGACACAAAGGCTTGGGAAGAGCTTGTCTCTTGGAATGGGCTTCCTTGAGTGTAGTTCTCCCTGGGTGTCTCTGGGAAGGTGATGAAAGGACCCTTTGGTGAGTTGTCAGGATAGCATATGAGATGATGTTGGGGTTCTATGCTATCCCTTTCAACCACATGCAAGGCTGAACCCGTTTGATTGTTGGAGTTGCCAGATGAACCTTGCATGTTCATCTCCATCTGGTAGCCACTTAAAATCCCATATAACTCTGTCAGAGTAAGAGTTTTGAGATTCTCAGTCCTCTTGATCACCACACAGTAGTGTGTCTATTGCCAAGGAAGTGAGGACATGAACTTCCTTACAATGTCCCTGTTTTCAAGAGGAACTCCTCCATCCACTAGGGTATCCACTATCTCAACATACCTGAAGTATTGTTGAGTCATGGTTTCACCTGTTTTGAAGGTGAAGTTTTCAAACTGCTGCTTCAGGAGATCCTTCTTGTTCTCCTTGGCTTCAGAGGAGCCTTCATACAACAGTTTTAGTGCATCCCACAGCTGTTTAGCTGTTTTGCACTTCTTAAAACCTCTGTACACAAAGTTTGGAAGGGCAGTTTGAAGAGCAGTCATGGCCTTTCTATCAATCTCTACTCTCTTCCTATCTTCATCAAAGTAGTTGGCCACATCTTTTGGGATCATACCAGCACTAGTATCAGAAGGAGTGCTGGGTATGAAAGGTCCATATTCAACAGATTCCCACATTCTTGATTCTAGAGACCTGATGAAACCTTCCATTCTCATACACCAGGTGTCAAAGTCATCAAAAGTGATCAGTGGGGATTCGTTCATGGTTCCAGTCTTCATATCAGTCTTTGAGATGGATGCCATTTGGAGAGTTTAGTTTTTGTGTGTGTGAGGGATCTTAAGATGGTGAGATCTTATATCAAGAGCCTGAAATGCTCGGATACCAATTGCAGGACCGTTAAGGGCTTAACAATTACAACACAACAACACAAAGAGGAGATTAACTAAACTTGATCAAACAGTAAACTGGATTAACCAATATATTGATACAAAGATTACAAAGAAAGATAAAGAGACAGAACAAGAGATTTGGGTTTCAAGGATGCAGTATATTGCTTTCTCAAGTTCTTTTACAAGTGTTACAGAGCATAAAGAAAGATACTAGAACTTGGAATACTTATACTACAACCTATAGCCGGCTATACTTTGAAAGCCAGCTGAATACAATTGACTAGACACAAAAAAAAATCAATTGTAGAATCAAAAGGCATATCTGCCTTTTGACCTTGTGACTATGACATGCCATAGCTCACATCCTTATCTATTACAAAAAGGATAAAGTACATAAAGTAGAAAGTTACAGACTCAAGACCTCAATGTACAGTTACCAAAAGCATGGACCTTTTCACCAACTCATGTAAGTTGGTGACATTACAGAGATGCAGCGGAAAGGTGTCCAACTTTATGAAACAGTACATCAGATAAAGCATGTTACTAAAAGTCTTCGGAAGAAATCTGTCTTCATAGGATGAAGCTTCGGGAGACTTTGTCTCTGAGGCTTCGGAAGACTTCATGTTTGGCTTCGGAAGATATTGGTCTTAGCTTCGGAAGATTTTACACTTAGAATATTTTCTAGTGTATGGTGTAAAACTTCCGAAGCATTTCTTCTTCAGTACTTAGTGCATTTGTTGCAGAGAGACATTGGATGTTTTGGTTTGCATCAGACTTAAAGGAATCCTTACAGGGAATCTATTATTTCTGGTCCTCACATACCAACTGTCACTATTGGTGATGTTGTATCTCAAAACAAGGACTCGTCTACATTCACTGAGAAGGATCTGAAGCTGATCGATCGTGACCAAAAAGCTTTTGGAGCATTAACTCTCTGCCTCGCACCAGACATCTACAACCGATTTGCTAAACATAAAAATTCTAAGTCCCTCTTCGATTCTCTATGTGAGTTCTATGATGGTAATGATGAGCTGGTGAAGGATAAGAGAATTCAAGCCGAGAAGGAATTCAACTCCTTTGTGAGATACAAGAACGAGAGTCTCACAGATCTCACAAATCATTTTCTGACAGTTTCAAGCACACTAAAGAAATACGATGGAAAACTTTCCATCAGTGAGCAAGTAAACAAATTGCTAGACTCTCTCCAACCTCAGTGGAGCCTTCAGGTAAGAATGCTAAAGCATTAAAGAGGTTTCACTAATTACAAGCTGATGGACATCATCAATAAGCTTAAATCCTTTGAGTTGGACATGAAGAGAAGGGAATTTAACCAGACCATAATGCCTACATCTGGTTTCACTCAAAATGTTGTATTACTGTCTTCCGCTGCAAGCTCTCATATGCAAACATCTACTCAAGGAGGAGTGAATACTGGTAATTATTCAGGAGGTAGTGGTAGTGTTGGGAGAGATCAGGCTAATTCAAAAGCAAATGTTGAAGCTTCAGTTCCATCCAAGACAATGGCTCTTTTTGGTATGTTTGTTCAGAGCTATGAAGCCTTAGTGGCAGGGGAGTTGAAAGGCAAAGGAATGACAATGGAGGATATGTATCAGGTGGACCCTGATGATCTTGAAGAGACTGATATTCAATGGCAAATGGCAATGTTGACACTTAGAGCTCGGAGATTTATGGAGCGCACTGGAAGAAAGAACTTCGGAGGTCAAAGCTCTAACTCCAAACTAGGATTTAATAAATCTAAGCTGAGGTGTTTTAACTGCAAACAGTTGGGACATTTCAAATGTGAATGTCCATTGCCAATCGTCACTTATCCTAGTAACACAGGAGTTCCACGACTGGTATCTAGTGGGAGTAAAGAGGATATGAGCCACAAGAAAGAGACAGCTTTGATCTCTAATTTTGATTAGAGTGCTGAGGTTGAAGAGACGAGAGATGAGATTAATCAAGCACTGGTGGCTGAAATTGTTAAAGGAAAGGGGAAGGTAAACTGTGAGGATGAATTTGATCCATTCAAGGAACTTAAAGATGAGACTGAGCTGTCTGTGAAGGAGAAAGGGAAGGAGGATGAGAGGGTGAAAGAAGGTAAATCTGAAGAACTGAAGAAGGAAGGAAATCCATCCACTGAGCAAGGAAAAGAAAAAGGATGATGCTCCAATCACTATTGAGGAAAGCATGTCAAGTACTCCGGTGTGCCAATGTGAGAAGGCCTTAGCAGCAGAAAAGGTGGTGATGGGACTTCCGTATGAGGTAATTCAGGACATATGTTCTTCTACATGTAAAATCAGATTATTTGGGGTTTATAAAGCTAATCATTTATTAATTGATAATGAGAAAGATTTAAAAAGAATTAATGAGGAACTTAAAATAAATGAATCTAAATATTTTGTTAAATTAAACGTGGCTTTGAAAGAGAATGATAACTTAAAACGAATTGTTTAAGAAAGAAATGTTGAGATTAACACTTTGACTGAAAGGGTTGCTCTTGCTGAATTCGAAACAAGCAAACTTCAAACAAAGCTAGATGAATGGACGATATCGGGAATGAAACATGATGATCTATGTAAATCTCAACGGGGGGCTAGGATTAAAACAGAATTGGGATATGAAAATGCTAAGGTTTCTCCTCCTCCCAGTACTTACTACTATTCTTCTTTTCCTGTTCCTCATCCTTCTAATGATTTGATCAAAACAGATACTAACAGTATGTCTGTAGGTTTAGAAGGTGTGAATCCTAAGCAAGTTCGTGAGGACTACGATTATGGACTGACTAGCGAGCTTGGATGCACTAGTCTTAGTACACCTGAGTTTCAGCATCCTGTTTTAGATCATAAATCTAGTTTAAATTCTGTTTTTGTTTCTAGTGAATGTGTAAGAGACTCTGTCTTATCATGTTCTTGTGATGTTTCTATTTCATCTTTAACTTTTGTGGATTGTGATGATGCTTGTGTTTCTGATTGTGTTAATAGTGTAAATGATCCCAGCAAAAGGAACAACAAGAAAAATCAGACTAATTGTTTTGAAAAATTCTTTTCTCATCCTATTTCATATTTTATCCCAATGAATAATTCTTTATCAAACAAAAGGATATTGTCATCATCTAATGCTAGTACAAGTGGTACAAGTACTACATGTACTTCTGATGACAATTCATCTTCTTTTGTAAATAAGTATTCTTTTTCAAATAAAAACAGACATCGAGACATGTATGAGACATACAGTGATGTAGATTCTAAACTGTCTGAATGTGATGAGGAAATTCATATTGATCCAATCCCTACCCCGTTACATAAGAGACCTAGATTAAAACCACACTATTTTAGGTGTGGTAAAGATTATCATGTATTTAAGAATTCTCCAGAACTACATCATAGACATGTTAATAGGAATTCATTTGGAAATAGATTGACAAATTTAGTTAATAATTTCTTCTGTAAGAAATCTGTTCTTCCTAAACCCAAAGTTGTTCAAACTTAGGTCCCCATTTCACCTGGTTAACCTGTTCTTTGATATGTTTGCAGGAATCATCCATGAAGGTCATCAACAGTGTATGGCATGTGGATAGTGGATGCTCCAGACATATGACGGGGGGTCAAGGACTTACTGACTAATTATCAAATAATAAATGTAGGATATGTCGCATTCTCTGGCGACAATAAAGGAGGGTGCCGGATCGGGTTTGTCACTTAAACACTTGGATTTCTCTCAAACTCACTTATAGAACACTCAAATCAGATGAAGTAAAGTCTTTTATAAGAGTTGATAATAATATAATAAGTAGCAAAGAACACACAAAAATAATTTTCAAGGCACTTGTATATATTACTTATCAACTCAAAGTATTACAAGACTCTTACAAGCATGAAACATGAGTTACAATGAGAAACTATATACACTAGATCCTACAGCCGAATATACTTTGATACCAGCTGGAAACCTAAGACTAAAGCATATACTACAATGCTAAAGTTAAGGTATCTTAGATAAAGTATTATCTAAGATATGGTAGTCATGACATGTCCATGACTTACCTTTTGTCACCAACTAAAGATGGCAACTTTACTAACTTGTAAAGGTAAACAGTGGAATTCGGAAAAGGCTTCTATACTTCTGAGGCTTGAGGACTTCTATACTTTGGAATTTGACTTCTGATCTATCATTCTAAGTCTTGATCTTCAGAAGTAAGTTCTTTGTGTTCGGAAGTTGGAGTTTTACTTCGGAAGTTAGTTTTACACTTTGTCTTCGGAAGAGCTCCTTTTTCCTTCGGAAGTTCCACACTTAGCTTCGGAAGTCCTTCATTTATTGTATCAAAATATTCTAAGTGCTTTGGTTTTGGTTGCACCAGCCTTTCTAGATCCAACAAACTCCCCTAGGATGATGCTACAAAAACCTCACTTGTTTCTGCTTCTCAAAGCTTTCAACACCAAGGACAGAAGATATTTGTCTCTTTCTTTGTTCTTCCCTGAACTGGTGCTGAGAAGCTTGTACAAGTCATTGGTGGATAGGAGATTTGTCTGTTTCTTTGTTCTTCCCTGAACTGGTGCTAAGAAGCTTGTACAAGTCATTAGTGGATAGGAGATCTAGTCTATCACTCTGAATGACATGTACCCTTTGTTGCGTCCCCCTGAAAAGAGTTAGTTGACGGGAGTTATAGTCATACTCCCATCTAACTATGAATTCAAGTTCAGGACCTTCAACCATTTGTGGAAAGGCTTTGCCTTTGGTTGTTGATCCCTTCCTTTTCTCCTCCTCTCTTAGTTTCAACTCTTCTTTAACCTTGCTCCTAGCAGTTAGCTAGGCCATATGAAGACTACCTAGATGAATTCTGATATGGGCGGCTACATTAGAGTTTGAAGGGTTGGAGAATGGCTTCTCTGCTAACTCAGCAATATCAAATCTGCTAAAGTGTAGCAGAGATGAGGCACTTAGCCTGTTGAGCTCTCCATTCTCTCTTTCAACAACAAAGTTGTGAGAAGAGTCTTCGAACCTCCACTGGATGATCTTCTTCCTAGGTGCAAGAGGTTGTCTTGGTACCCGATCACCTTTCTTGGTATCCAGTAGAGTCACCAGCCTTCTCCTTAACTTCTTTTCTTCCTCATTCAAAGTATCTGAATTGAGGCCAAGGAGATTTGCAGCTTGGTCCAATGTTCCTCTGGGCAGATCAAGAAATTGATCTCTAGTGAGGGAACATGAGGATCCATCAACATAAGTCAAGTTGACAGAATCCTTCTCACAGGAGATATTGCTCAGGGTTGTGCAATTGATAAGCTTTGTCTTGATTGCCTTGAACTCTTCTAACGATAGATATTTAGAATACTGAAGGGATGGTTTGAGGGGTTGTTGGGTAGGTTGAGGTGTTTGGGTTCTGGCTAGTGTTTTGGGTTGGAGGATGGGTAGTTTAGGTGGTTGAGGTGAAGAGGTTGGTAGGGGTGATGGTGTAGGTTCAGGAGTGTATGGTTCAGTTGTTGGTTCGGTTTTGATGGGGAATGGAAAGGGTATTGGTTTAGGTTGTGGTTGGGTTTGAAGTTGGGGTTGAGTAGTTGATTTGAAGATCATCCCCTATCCCCTTCTGTACATCTCCTTCCTCTTCCCCGAGCGAATGTCAGCCTTTATGTCACTGGCATGTCGCTGGAGGGTCTTTTCAGACATCGGACCCACTTGCCTGCCAGAGAAGCCATGAGCCCTGAGATAGCTCTTCATCAAGGCCTTCTCACCTATCTTCTTGGCAGCAGTTAGTCCTGCTTCCTCTTCCTTCTTCTTCTTCTGCATCAGCTTTTCCGTGGCAACTTTCTTTCTCTCTTTCTCCATTTGATCTTGCTCTTTGTTGAAGAGCCATAAGATCGTATCATTGTTGTGTGGAGATAATTCTTCTTGAGAGAAACCTTTAGAGGTTAGGAAAGTTATTGTTGTATCTAGAAAGGCTGTTGCAACCAAAACTAAGTCACTTAGAAGATTTTGAGTACAACATACAAAGGACTTCCGAAGCTAAGTATGGAACTTCCGAAGGAAGAAGGAGCTCTTCCGAAGTCTAAGTGTAAAATGCATTTCCGAAGGAAAACTCCAACTTCCGAAGACAAAGAACCTACTTCCGAAGATCAAGACTTAGAGACAAAGATCTGAAGTGAACTACCGAAGTACAAGAAGTCCTCCAAACCTCGGAAGCATAGAAGCATCTTCCGAAGTATAAGTGGCTTCGGAAGAACTTGTTCTTCCGAAGCCAGTTAACCTTCGGAAGACACTCCTATTATCCAGTGGACATAAGTATGGTCTGTCTGACACTCCGCTGCAAATCTCTGAGATAATGCATGGCGTTTTCTCAAAAAGTCATGTAGTTGACCATACTTTAATCCACTGTTTACCTTTTTATGTTAAGTACAGTTGCCATCTTTAGTTGGTGACAAAAGGTAAGTCATGGACATGTCATGACTACCATATCTTAGATAATACTTTATCTAAGATACCTTAACTATAGCATTGTAGTATATGATTTAGTCTTAGGTTTCCAGCTAGTATCAAGTATAACCTGCTGTAAGATCTAGTATATATAGTTTCTCATTGTAACTCTTGTTTCATGCTTGTAAGTGTCTTGTAATCTTGAGTTGAGAAGTAATATATACAAGTACCTTGAAAATATATTTCTGCTTGTTCCTTTGATTACTTATTATATTATTATCAACTCTTGTTAAAGGCATTGCTTCATCTGATTTGAGTGTTATTATAAGCGAGTTTGAGAGAATCACAAGTGTTTAAGTGACAAACCCGATCCTCCAATTGGTATCAGAGCTTTTTAGGCTCTTGATTGTGAGATCTTACCATCCTAATCAAACAGTTTTTCACTCCTCCTTATACCTCACTCAAAATGGCCCCCAACAAATCTGAAGTTGCGATGGGAACGATGACCAAAGCTCCCATCATCGCCCCTAAAAACTTCAGGTCTTGGAGCAGAAGAATGGAAGGCTTCATCAGGTACCAGGATAGCAAGATGTGGTAATCCATCGTTAATGGCCCGTATAAGCCAAAAGTAGCTGGTGGAAACGGTGCCATGATCGAGAAAGCCGTTGAAGATTATTCTGATGAAGACAGGAAGAAGCTTGACATAGACAGCAATGCTATGACTGTTCTTATGACTGCAATCCCAAACTCCATCATGGTGGTGTTTGAGCATTGTAAGTCTGCCAAAGAACTCTTTGATGCTCTTGCTCAAATGTACTCAAGCTCGAATTATTCAAAGAAGGACTCACTGAAGCAGCAGTTTGAGAACTTCACCTATGTTGCTGGAGAGACTCTTAGCCAGCAATATTTCAGGTACATGGATCTCATTTCTTCCCTTCAATCTGTGGGAATCACTCATGAACTCAGAGACCTTACTAGAAAGTTTATGAGTGCTCTACCCAATGAGTGAACATTCTACTGTGTCTCCATCAAGAGAACAGAGAATTTGAATACACTCACCATGACCGAACTCTATGGGATCCTTGATGGATACCGTTTGGAAATGGAAAGCAAGAGGGGTCACCAGACAAGCAGACCCTTGAGTCTTCCTGCTAGCAACGCTTTAATGGTTGCTGAAGGCTCAGGCATCTCCCTGTCTCAGCAGTACCTGACCTACACCCAGTAGCCATCTTGTTCCTTTGGGCCTTACATCACATTTCCTGAGACTCCGAGGTCTCAACAAGCTCAGCAAAGCTCCTTTCAGGAGGGCTCTGCATTTGTCTCAGGGAATGGGCAGTCAAATGATCATCAATACTGCTTTGATGATCTAGAGTGTTTTAGCCTGGATGACATAGAGTATGTGGACATAGTCCAACAAATGGCTCTTCTAACCTACAGAGCAAAGAAGTTCTTTAAAAGAACTGGAAGGCAATTCCCTCAGAACCCAATCACCAGCAAGTTTGGGTTTGACAAAAGCAAGGCCAAATGTTACAACTGTAACCAACTTGGTCATTTTGCAAGGGAATGCAAGGCTCCCAAGTCCAACCCGGGAACCTCACAGGCCTCCACACATCCTTCTACACCAAAGCCCACCGGAAAGTCAACTGAAACTGCAGCAATGGCTCAAGAAGTTGACTGGAGCTTCATGGTTCAAGATGTGACTCCTGCTCAAGCACTCATGGCAGGAACAGATGAAAACAAGGTATATGAACATCTCTGTACCCCTGCTTGTATTGCTAAGGTTAAACTATATCAGGACTAAAATATGAAAATTAAATCTGATATTGAGTCTTTAAATGTTTTAAAATCTGACTTTAAAAGGGCTGAATCTGACTACCAAAGAAAATTGAGGAGTTAGAGAAAACTGTGTCCCTCTTAAAACATGAACACACAACTACAAGACTCAAATCAAGGATTTAATATCCAAATTGACTGAGGCTCAAGCCCAGCTTGTCACTGTTGAGGCTCAAGCCAGGAAGTATGCTATTTCCAAGCAAAACTTCTAAGCCATTCTTGCATCATCCTCTCACTCAAAGCTTTGTTATCAAAACAAAGGTGGGTTGGGAACCAATGAAATTGCTCCACCACACTCTTATGAGTCTGTAAGCAACCAAGGTGTGGTACTGAAGAGCAAGAGGTTCCATATGTTGACCCACCTTCTCAAGAGTCAAAGAATGATGCAACTATGGAGACCATGACCATCACAGGGAAGGAACAGGTAATTGAGCCCTCCCCAGCCAATGATGATCAAACCCTGACCACCAAAGCCAGAAGAAGCAGAGCTAAGGCAGCCAGAAAAACTGCCAAGAAAGTGGCTGAATCCAAGCTAAAGATAGACCCAAAGCAAAAGGGTGTATATATATCAGCTGGATTCCAGGTGGTTGGACCTTCTGATTCAGGAAAAGAGTACAGTACGAGTACTCCTATCCTACCAAAGGATCAGAAGCTAAAGGGAAAGGTTGCTGATGAGGAGAAAAAGAACAAGAAACAGCAATCCTCTCATTCCCAGAAAGTTAACATTGCATGCATAATGTGTGGTCTGCAAAACCACATGGCTAAAGATTGTTACTACAATCCTGCTAGCACACATTATGCAAATAATGTTAAAAGAGAAGGAGTCGGGAAAGGTTTCACATTGGACCATATCAAATGGTTCAAGTGATGAAAAGGGAAAGCTTGTTTCCGAAGCAAGGCTTCTCTCGGAAGAAAACTCTTCTTCCGAAAGGAAAAAGGCTTCGGAAGTTAAAGCTGCAAAGACTCAGAAAATTAAAAGATCCCCTTGAACCATCCCAGAAAGAAGACTGCTTCGGAAGAGAGAAGGTGGTGTGAAGGTCTCTTCCGAAAAGAAAGAAGCTTCGGAAGAATGCCAAGCTACAAAAGCTTCAACAAGCTCATTCTCTATGATCAACCAAGGGATGGAATGGAAGATCAAGGAAGATGCTGTAGCCCAAACCTCTTCTTCAAAGACATCCATTGAACCCCATGCATAATTTTGGTTCAATTATGTCACTATCATTGGAAGAACCCAAGACCAATAAGGCTTGGGTTTCCAATCAAAACTAATTATCTCACCTTATGTGCAGGGACATCCATATGACAAGAATAACAACATTTGGATTGTAGATAGTGGATGCTCCAGGCACATGACAGGGAACAGATCTCTCCTTCAACAATTTCAACATTATGATGGAGGTCCTGTCCAGTTTGGAGGTGAGGCCGGAGGATATATTTCTGGCAGAGGAAGTATATCCAATGGAAAGTTAAAAGTTGACAAAGTTAATTTTGTCAAACAGCTTGAACACAATCTGTTAAGTGTTTCTCAATTCTGTGATCAAAAGCATCAAATGCTTTTCACAGAACATGAGTGCATCATCCTCAAACCTGGATGACAATTCCTCAGGAATTGGTGCTTCTTAGATCTCCCAGGAAAGGGGATATGTACAAGCTTGATATGAACAATGCTTCCCCAATGGGAGAAGTATCATGCTTTCTTTCCAAAGCTGATAGTGATGAGTCAACACTATGGCATAAACGAATGTGTCATGTCAATTTTAAGACAATGAATAAATTGGCTAAAAATAACTTGGTACATGGTTTGCCTAAAAAGGAATTTTTCCTGCAAAGATAACTGTGTTGCTTGCCTGAAAGGGAAACAACACAGGTCTTCTCATAAATCCAAAGTTGTTAACTCTATCACCACTCCATTACACTTATTGCACATGGATCTATTTGGTCCCACAAGTATAATGAGCATTGGAAGGAAATCATATTGCCTTGTGGTAGTTGATGATTTTACTAGATTTACATGGGTATTCTTTTTAAGAACTAAAGATGAAACTGCTGAAACTTTAAAATCTTTTATTCTTAAAATAGAAAATCAAGTTGATCACAAGGTTAAAATAATTAGAAGTGATCAGGGACTGAGTTTAAGAACTTTGTTCTTGACTCATTTTGTAACTCAAAAGGGATTGCCAGACAATACAGTGCTCCTAGAACTCCTCAACAAAATGGTGTTGCTGAGAGGAGAAATAGGACACTTATTGAGGCTGCTCGGACTATGTTAGCTGATTCAAAGCTGCCTCTAACATTTGGGCAGAGGCAGTCAGCACTGCATGCTATGTGCAGAACAGAGTTCTTGTAGTAAAGCCACATGGAAAGACCCCTTATGAGTTATGGAACAAGAGGCCACCGTTCATTGGCTTTCTAAGGTCCTTTGGCAGCAGGTGTACCATACTTAACAACAATTTAGGAATCTCTCCAACATTGTTCGTGAATGAGAACACTCCTTGTGTTAGGGGAAATGGCCCTGATCATATCTTTGATTTAGAATTGTTTCCAAACTATTCTAAACCATCTTGTGAGAATGTTTCAGCTGGAACAGGTGTCAAAGTAATTCTGATGAAGATCAACTGTTTGAGCTTCCCAGACCTATTCCAAGTTCTCCAAGAGTGCAACAAATCAAGTTCCCACTATTGAAAGATCTGACAGCATATAACCATTTCAAGAGATAGTGGTACTTCAACAAGGGATTCACCTGCTGATTTTCAAATCTCTTCAGGTGATCCTGCACAACACAAGCTGATGGAAGCACCATCTTGAAGGAACAGGCAACTGTTAATGATGCTTCACAAAGAAATGATGATGTTTCTCTTTTCATTCAATCAGTCCTCATTGAATGAGCTTTGAAAAACAGCTGGACCAAGTATTCAAGCTCCTGAGCAAAATATGTCCAACTTGGACTTATCTTTGCAACTGGAGGTGATTCCAAGACTCAGAATTCATAATACTCATCCAGCTGAAAACATCATAGGGGAAGTCTCTGAGGGTGTGAGAACAAGAGGACAAACTCATAATGGGAATGTCTGCTTGTACTCATGCTTCTTATCCCAAATGGAACCCAAGAAGGTGGAAGATGCCTTGAAAGATAGTAGCTGGGTTGAATCAATGCAAGAGGAGCTGCTTCAATTCAAAAGACAAAAGGTTTGGAACCTATGTCCGCTACCATCTGGTCAAGTACCTATAGGCACCAAATGGGTATTCAGGAACAAAAAGATGATAGAGGCTTGATTATCAAGAACAAGGCAAGACTGGTGGTTCAAGGATACACTCAAGAGGAAGGAATCGATTATACTGATGTCTTTGCACCTGTTGCAAGACTTGAGGCAGTTAGGATCTTCCTTGCTTATGCTGCATCCAAGAATTTCACTGTCTACCAGCTTGATGTCAAGTGTGCCTTTCTATATGGGGATATAGATAGGGAAGTCTATGTATGCCAGCCTCCAGGATTTGAAGACCCACAGCATCCAAACTATGTGTGCAAGTTGGATAAAGCTCTATATGGGCTGCACCAAGCACCTAGGCTGTGGTATGAGACATTGTCTCAATTTCTCCTGAAGAATGGTTATACTAGAGGTACCATTGATAAGACTCTCTTCATTAGAAAGTCTGGGAAAGACATTTTGCTTGTTCAAGTCTATGTTGATGACATCATATTTGGTTCCTCAAATGACCAAATGTGCAAAGACTTTGAGAGCATTATGAAGAAGAAGTTCGAGATGAGTTCCATGGGAAATGGACTTTTTCCTTGGAATTCAGGTAAAGCAATTGAAGGAAGGGTTCTTCATCAATCAATCTAAGTATGTCAATGATATCTTAGAGCGATTTGATATGAAGGATTGTAAAGCAGCAAAGACACCTATACCCAGAAACCATGATCTCTGCCCTGATTCTGAGGGGGGGATACTGATCAACATCAGTATAGAGCAATCATTGGTTCTCTGATGTATCTCACAGCAAGTAGACCTGATATCATGTTTGCAACTTGCATTGTGCAAGATATCAGGCTGCTCCAAAGGTGTCTCACCTAATTGCTGCCAAGAAAATCCTCAGATACCTCAAAGGAGCACCTAAATTAGGTCTCTGGTATCCAAGAAATAGTGATTTTAACTCTGATAGTGATTATGGTGGCTTCAAAATCAACAAGAAATCACATCATGTGGATGTCAATTTCTTTCTTGGTGGAAGGATCATCTCATTGCAATGCAAAAAGCAATCCTGTTTCCTACATCAACTGCTGAAGCTGAATACATTGCTGCTGCTAGTTGTTTATGCTCAGCTGCTGTGGATTACAAAACCAGATGATAGACTATGGATTCAACTTCATGAGCACTCAATATCCACATTGACAACAACAGTGCTATATCCATTACTGAAAATCCAGTGAAGCACTCAAGACAAAGCACATTGATATCAGGTATCATTTCATTAGATATATTCATGAGAAAAATCTTATCAAACTAATCAAAGTTGATTCAATGAAAACAATTGCTGATTTGTTCACACAAAGCATTTGATGAACAAAGATTTAAATATCTCATTACAGCTATTGGAGATAAACATTGATTAGTTAATCTCAATTGAAAACCTTTGAATGTGTAAAGTCTTATGTCAAACACAATCTAAGCCCTGTTACAAAAGATCTTTCTTTCTTAAATTTATCTAAGTATAAATTCTTCCGAAGAGAAATTAACCCTCGGAAGATATCTTGCATATCTTCCGAAGCAAATTTCTCACAGATAATTTTCTTCTCGGAAGAGTGTTAAGTCTCGGAAGAAAGCGATTGGTTCATCTCAGATCTACTTCCGAAGCACTTAACACACTCCATCTGAAAGCAACATATACTCTCGGAAGTAAGCAATTTACCTTCGGAAGTAGATTTTGCCTTCGGAAGAACTTTACCTTCGGAAATGCTTTATACTCGGAAGAAAGATTTTACTGTAACGGAAATCTTTGGGGCCCCACACTGTAAAAAGTAAAGATTTTGTTAATGATGTCGGATTATTTAAATGGTCTAACCTTACCGCCCATGTCACATCATCCACTGAACCCTCACATCATCTTATCCAAACCACCCTTTAAAACCGCCATTTCACCCATTTAAATACTTCCGGTTAATCACTTACACTCTTTTACCCAAATTCTGCCCTAAAAAGCTTTCTTCTTCTCCAATTACCTTACTCACACTATTCTTCTTCTTATCATCTTCTTCAATGGCCTTAACCCTCAGCACAACCAGGTCGCACTCCTTGACTCTTCAAGGGATGCTGACTTCTCAGATATCATTTCTTTCCTAGCCCAATCTCAACTACTACACTGCTTTGACCGTAAACCCTACCATCTACTCAAACCAAATGTCCGAATTTTGGGCAAATGGTCTGATTGAAACCCTAAACGGGGTTCGTGTATAAGGTCAAGCATTTGTGGCAAGAGTTGGTCATCTCTGAACAGATCATCAGGGAGCATCTCGAGCTCCATGATGAGGGCGCTCCGAACGGAATTCCCCAAATCAGATTTAGATAGTTCTTATCTCCAAATGGGATACGGTGGAAGATGTTAGCAGGTCAACGGTCTACAAATTCAACTTCTCCTACAAGTGGAAGTTCCTGCTGCATGTGGTTCTTCACTGTCTATCTAACAAATTGGGGGATGGGATCAAATCCCGTATGAATTGGGTGCTTAGTTCAGGGTTGGTACAAAGCCTCCGCTTCAATCAACTTTCAAGGTTTGTGCTGACTAACCTTATGGGAAATCTTCAAAGGGACACATTCTTTATGTATCCCAGGTTTCTCCAGCACATAATCAACTGTGAGCTGGATCAGGGTAAGCTTGTCTGTGCAGCTCTGCTATGTCTGCTCCCCAAATGAGGCCGACCCTCTTCAAGATCTTGAAGAGAGTGTCTACCAACTACACTGGAAGAGATACCGCACTACTTCCAGGTATGATTGAGCCAATGGCTCCTGGTGACATCCCTGTTCACCCACAGGTGATGAACCCACACCAGCACTAACTACCCTCACCTTACCAAATCTACCTTCTCCACCCATTACTGTTACATACCAGAGACGTCCCAAACGAACCCTTGTTCAATCTACTCTGATTGAACAAGCCCCTCCTCTTCAATCCAAAAAGCTAGAGTGGAACAAAGGTCCCACTCAGCCAGAGGTCCACCCATCCTTCACTATTGACCTCAATATGGGTCTTGAGTCTCCTCAGTCTCAGACCCATGAGCCCAAAACCCTAGCTGATAGCCCTCAGGGTGAGTCTCTATACTCCCCTGAGCAGCCACAAAGGGACAGCTCAATGCCTTTTGACATTGATCAAAGTCCCGGGTCATTAGGTCTTCACTCCTTTCTTTACTGACCTTTTGACCGGAGCTGGTGAAGAGATTATGTCTCTTAAAGGCAAGATGAAGTTGATCCACAACACCCTCTCAAGGATCAACAGAGCCTAGAGACGACCCCTTATCTCTAGCCCCCACCCAGCAAAGCCTACTGAGGTGAGTCCCACTGATGTGGAGGGGACTCATGTAGATTCAGCTGCCACTACTGAAGGAGCCTCAATGGATCCTCAGGACAGTGGTAACGACAGTGAGACTGAATCTACGGCAACCATGCCCTTTGATGCCTCTGAAAGAGACATCATTGTGCAAGGGAAACCAGGGTGTCAAGAAACCACATCTGGTGGTGAGGATGAACATACCAGGTATGTTACCTCATCTCCCCGTGATTCTTCAAAAGAAGATGAGGGAAGTGGGCAACTCATCATTCAAGACCTACTTTCTAAAGTCTCAAACCTTGAATCAAAGGTTAAGACTTTAGAGGATAGGTCTGCCACTCAGCAACTTGAGATTGAAACTCTCAAGGCCAAACTAGCTGAGAAACAGATTGAGAGATCTGTTAGGTATGTACCAGTTCAGGTCTCCTTGACCTCTTCCTCTAGCTCAGCTAGCTCTCAGGATGATGCTACCAAAAAGGGGGAGAGTGTTGAGAGACAAAGCCAAAGACAGGAAACCCAAAGTCAAGCTCTTACTTCTTTGAGCTCAAAGTATCCAATGCAACAAGCTGCCATCTTCCCTGAGCCTCCTCCAGTTGTCTTCAAGTGGATCAAAGGATGCTCCAGGATCTTAATAGGTTCTTCAACAAGTTCCTTTTGGAATCCCTCATAGAACAGCCCAGCCCAGATATGTCTGTGATTTACTTCGGAGCTCAAGAGCTTCAGAGGTTGAATGCACCTCCTACCACTGTTGACGAAGTTGGTCAACCTAAGGTCCAAGTGGAACCTGAGATTAACTTCGAAGGGGAAACAAGGACTGATGGCCAGGCAACCGAAACAGTTGGGACAGAAAGTGTATTTCACAGACTTCCGAAGCACAATTCAAAGCCTCGGAAGAACAAGCTCAAACTTCCGAAGCTGAGATTGCTGCTGCGGAAGGACTATTTTCTCTTTCCGATGATCTAATAGTCACAGATGCAATTCTGGAACTTGCATCTAAGGTTAATAGGGAGGACTTTCTCAGCCAACCATTGGCTCTAACATCTGCATTGACTCCAGCTCCCACCTCTACTACCCAACCTGGATCTTCTATCCAAGAACCCCCAAAGTCTAGCACTTCTGAATACATAAAAGGCAAGAGGAGATGACTTCAGAAGAGCTTCAGGAGGGAAGAAAGGTTGGAGAAGCTCAAAAGGAAAGGTATAGACTACCAAGTGGGAAACTGTTAGCTGCAAGTACTAAAGCAGCTGCAGCCAACCAGGAGGCAGTCAACAATCGAAGAAGGGTAGAGGTTATAGACAGACTTCTCATTCTAGGGGCTGCAACTAAAGATGTACTCCTGCTACCATTAGAGGAGTTGATAGAGCTGGAAAAGGAAACCTTGCTGCTAAAAAAAGCAAAAGGAAGAGGCTGCAAGGTTGGCCTTAGAAGAGGAAAGGCAGAGAAAGGAAAGGGAAGCTGATCTGCAGCTCAGGAGAGAAAGGATCACTTTCCTACTCTCCAGAGCATTCTCTCAAGAGGAGTTGTCTCCACATAACAGCGATATGATCTTATGGCTCTTCACAAAGAGCAAGATCAAATGGAGAAGGAGAGAAAGAGAGCTGCAAGGGAGAAGCTTGTGGAAAAGAAGAAGAAAGAAGAAGAAGCTAGATTGTCCGCTGCCAAGAAGATAGGTGAGAAAGCCTGGATGAAGAGTTATCTCAAAGCTCACGACTTCTCTGGCAGGCTGGTGGGTCCCTTGTCTGAGAAAACTCTCCAGCGACATGTCAGTGACATCAAGGCTGACATTCTTGCGGGGAGAAGGAAAGAGATGTATAGAAGGGTACAGGGGATGACCTTCAAAGCAACCTCTCAACCCAAAATCCAAACCCAACCTCAACCTGAACCTATACCCTTTCCCTTCCCAATCAAAACCGAACCCACTTCTGAACCATTCACCCCTGAACCTACACCATCACACCTACCAACCTCTTCACCTCAACCACCTAAACTACCCATCATCCAACCCAAAACCTTAGCCAGAACCCAAACTCCTCAACCTACCCAACAACCAATCAAACCATCCCCTCAGCCTTCCAAACATCTCTCTATGGAGGAATTCAAGGCGGTCAAGACTAAGCTCATCAACTGTACAACTCTGAGCGACATCTCCTGTGAGGAGGATTCAGTCAACTTGACTTATGTTGATGGATCCTCAAGTTCCCTCACAAGAGATCAATTTCTTGATCTGCCCAGAGGAACTTTGGACCAAGCTGCAAAACTCCTTGCACCCAGGGTACCAAGACAACCTCTTGCACCCAGAAAAGAAGCTGAGGAGAAAAGAAGCTGAGGAGAAAGCTGGTGACTCTACTGGATACAAAGAAAGGAGACAGGGTACCAAGACAACCTCTTGCACCCAGAAAGAAGATCATCCAGTGGAGGTTCGAAGACTCTTTTCACAACTTTGTTGTTGAGAGAGATAATATAGAGTTCAACAGGCTGAGTGCCTCATCTCTGCTACACTTAAGCAGGTTTGACATTGCTGAGTTAGCAGAGAAACCATTATCCAACCCTTCAAACTCCGATGTAGCTGCCCACATCAGAAATCATCTAGGCAACCTTCATATGGCCGAGCTTACTGCTAGAGGCAAGGTTGAAGAGGAGTTGAAACTGAGAGAGGAGGAGGAAAGGAAAGGATCAGCAACCAAAGGCAAAGCCTTTCTTCAAATGGTTGAAGGTCCTGAACTTGAGACCATAGTTAGATGGGAGTATGACTATAACTCCCGTCAACTAACTCTCTTCAGGGGCACAACAGAGGGTACATGTCATTCAAAGTGATAGAATGGATCTCCTATCCACGAATGACTTGTACAAGTTTCTCAGCACTACTTCCGGGAAGAACAGAGAGACAGACAAATATCTTTTGTCCCTGGTGCTGAAAGCTTTGAGAAGCAGAAATAAGTGAAGTTTTGGTAGCATCAGCCTAGGGGGAGTTTGTTGGATCTAGAAAGGCTGTTGCAAGAGTACAACATACAAAGGACTTCCGAAGCTAAGTATGGAACTTCCGAAGGAAGAAGGAGCTCTTCCGAAGTCTAAGTGTAAAATGCACTTCCGAAGGAAAACTCCAACTTCCGAAGACAAAGAACCTACTTCCGAAGATCAAGACTTAGAGACAAAGATCTGAAGTCAACTTCCGAAGTACAAGAAGTCCTCAAAACCTTGAAAGCATAGAAGCATCTTCCGAAGTATAAGTGGCTTCGGAAAAACTTGTTCTTTCGAAGCCAGTTAACCTTCGGAAGACACTGCTATTATCCAGTGGACATAAGTATGGTCTGTCTGACACTCCGCTATAAATCTCTGAGATACTGCATGGAGTTTTCTTAAAAGCCATGTAGTTGACCATACTTTAATCCACTGTTTACCTTTTTATGTTAAGTACAGTTGCCATCTTTAGTTGGTGACAAAAGGTAAGTCATGGACATGTCATGACTACCATATCTTAGATAATACTTTATCTAAGATACCTTAACTATAGCATTGTAGTATATGCTTTAGTCTTAGGTTTCCAGCTGGTATCAAGTATAACCGGCTGTAGGATCAAGTATATAGTTTCTCATTGTAACTCTTGTTTCATGCTTGTAAGTGTCTTGTAATCTTGAGTTGAGAAGTAATATATACAAGTACCTTGAAAATATATTTCTGCTTGTTCCTTTGATTACTTATTATATTATTATCAACTCTTGTTAAAAGCATTGCTTCATCTGATTTGAGTGTTACTATAAGAGAGTTTGAGAGAATCACAAGTGTTTAAGTGAAAGTTATCCTTTCCCTCCTGAGCTGCTGATTAGCTTCTCTTTCTTTCCTCTCCCTTTCTTCTTCTAAAGCCAACCTTGCTGCCTCTTCTCTTTGCTGCTTTTACAGCAAAGTTGCTTTTTCCAGCTCAACTAACTCCTCTAATGGTTGCAAGAGTACATCTTCATTCGCAGCTCCTAGACTGACAAGTCTATCAATGATCTCTACTCTTCTTCTATTGTTGACTGCCTCCTGGTTGGCTGCAGCTGCTTTGCTACTGGCAGCTAGCAGTTTTCCAGTTGGAAGCCTGCCTTTTCTTTTGAGTTTCTCTAACCTTTCTTCCTTCTGAAGCTCTTCCTTAGTCATCTTCCTCTTTCCTTTGATGTCTTCAGAAGTGCTAGACTTTGGGGTTCTTGGATGGAAGGTTCAGGTTGAGTAGTAAAGATGGAAGCTGGAGTTAATGCTGAGCTGTTGGGTGAGAAAATGCTCCCTATTAACCTTAGATGCAAGTTCTAGGATTGCATTTGTGACTATTAGATCATCGAATAAGGAGAATAGTCCTTCCGCAGCAGCAATCTCAGCTTTGGAAGTTTGAAATTGTTCTTTCGAGGCTTTGACTTGTGCTTCGGAAGTCTGTGAGAATGCATTATATGTCCCAACTGTCTCAGTTGCTGGGCCATCAGTCCTTGTTTCCCCTTCGAAGTTAATCTCAGGTTCCACTTGGACCTTAGGTTGACCAACTTCCTCAATAATAGTAGAAGGTGCATTTAACCTCTGAAGCTCTTGAGCTCCAAAGTAGATCACAGACAGATCAGGACTTGGCTGTTCAATAAGAGATTCCAATAGGAACTTGTTGAAGAACCTATTAAGATCTTGGAGCATCCTTTGATCCATTTGAATTACAACTGGAGGAGGCTCAGGAAAAACTGAAGCTTGTTGCATAGGATATTTTGAGCTTAGGGAAGTGAGAGCTTGACTTTGGGGTTCCTCTTGTCTTTGGCTTTGTCTCTGAACACTCTCTCCCTTTTTGGTAGCATCATCCTGAGAGCTTGATGAGCTAGAGGAAGAGGTCAAAGAGACCTAAATTGGTACGTGTCTAACAGACCTCTCAATTTGTTTCTCAGCTAGTTTGGCCTTGAGATTTTCAATCTCAAGTTGCTTAGTGGCAGACCTATCCTCTAAAGTACTAACCTTAGATTGAAGATTTGAGACTTTAGAAAGTAAGTCTTCGATGGTGAGTTGCAGTCTTCCCTCATCTTCTTTTGAAGAATCACGGG
Organism: Flaveria ramosissima; assembly: GCA_025215565.1. NCBI lineage: Eukaryota > Viridiplantae > Streptophyta > Magnoliopsida > Asterales > Asteraceae > Flaveria > Flaveria ramosissima. Next base: position 44,709,328 of record CM046046.1, read on the forward strand.
GAGATGAGGTAACATACCTTGTATGTTCAGCCTCACCACCAAATGTGGTTTCTTGGCGCCCTGGTTTCCCTTGCTCAATGATGTCTCTTTCAGAGTCATCAAAGGGCATGGTTGCCGGGAGAAACCTTTTCTAACCTCAGCTTCACCCCCTTCCTCGGGATTCTTTCTTTGATGATATGCCCTAAGCCCCTTTCAGAAGACCGAAGTCATTGGTGATTCAGTCTCAGTAATGTTACCACTGTCCTGAGGATCCCTTAAGGCTCCTTCAGTAGTGGCAGCTGAAGCTACATGAGTCCCCTCCACATCAGTGGGACTCACCTCAGTAAAGGTTTGCTTATGGAGGCTAGAGATTAGAGATCTCTCTGGGCTCTGATGATCCTTGAGAGGGTGTTGTGGATCAACTTCATTGCCCTGAAGAGACATAATCTCTTCATCAGCTCCGATTAATAGGTCAGTAAAGGATATGGAAGTAAAACCTAGTGACCCGGGACTTTGATCAATGTCTAAAGGCATTGAGCCTGTGATGGGCCTGTCTTTTTTTGCCTGCTCAAGGGAGTATAGAGACTCTCCCTGAGGGGTTTCAGCTTGGGTTTTGGGCTCATAGGTCTGAGACTGAGGAGACTCAAGACCCATATTAAGGTCAATTATGAAGGATAGTTGGACCGCAGGCTGAGTGGGAGCCCATTGTTCCACTCTTGCCTTTTTGGGTAGAACATGAGGAGCTTGTTTAATCAGAGAAGATTGAACAAGGGTTCGTTTGGGGCGTCTTTGATAAGTGAAGGTAATGGGTGGAGAAGGTAGATTTGCTTGTGTGGGTTCATCACCTGTGGGGTTAACAGGGATGTCGCCACGAGCCATTGGCTCAATCATACCTCGAAGAACTATAGTATCTCTTCCGGTGAAGTTGGTGGACACTCTTTTCAAAGTTTTGAAGATGGTCGGCCTCATTTGAGGAACAATCAGAGCAGCTGCACAGACAAGCTTACTCTGGTCCAGCTCACAATTGATTATGTGCTGGAGAAACCTAGGATACATGAAGAATGTATCCCGTTGAAGGTTTCCCATGAGATTGGTCAGCACAAATCTTAAGTAGTTGAAGCGGAGGCTTTTCACCAAACCATGAACTAGGCACCCAAGTTCATATGGGATTTGATCCCATCCCCTAGATTTGTTGGACAACCAGTGAAGAACTACATGCAGCAGGAACTTCCAATTGTAAGAGAAGTTGAATTTGTAGACGGTTGACCTGCTAACATCTCCACCATATCCCATTTGGATATAAGTGTTGTCCAGATCTGCTTTGGAGAATTCTATATGAGCGCCCTCATCATGAAGCTCTAGATGCTTCCTGATGATTTGTTCAGAAATGACCAACTCCTGGCCACAGATACTCGATCTTATGACACGAACCCCATTTAGGGTTTCAATCTGACAGTTTGCCCAAAATTCAGACATATGATTTGAGTAAACCGTGGGATTAATAGTTAGGGCATTGTAGTAAGAAGATTGGGTTAGAAAGGAAATGATATCTGAGAAGTCGACATCCCTTGAAGCGTCAAGGAGTGCGACTTGGTTATGCTGAGGGTTAAGTGCCATTGAAGAAAGTTACAAGAAGATAGTTCGGAATTGGGTAAATTGAAGAGGAAGAAGGCTTTTAGGGCAGTAATTTTGGTAAAAAGGATGTAAGTGATTAGCCGGATGTATTTAAATTGGTGGAATGGCGGTTTAAAGGAGGTTTGGATAAGATGATAGGAGGTTTTAGTGGATGATGTGACATGGGCGGTAAGGTTAGTCCATTTAAATAATCCGACATCATTAACAAAATCTTTACTTTTTACAGAGTGGGGCCCAAAAGATTTCCGTTACACAGTAAAATCTTTCTTCCGAGTATAAAGCATTTCTGAAGGTAATGTTCTTCCGAAGGCAAATTTACTTCCGAAGGTAAAGTGATTACTTCCGAGAGTATATGTTGCTTTCCGAATGGAGAGTGTTACAAGCTTCGGAAGTAGATCTGATATCAAATCAATCGCTTCTTCCGAGACTTAACAACTCTTCCGAGAAGAAAATTATCCTGGGAGAAATTTGATTCGGAAGATATGTAAAATATCTTCCGAGGGTTAATTCCTCTTCGGAAGAATTCATACTTAGATAAAATTTTAGAGAAAGATCTTTTGTAATAGGGCTTAGATTGTTTTGACATAAGACTTTACACATTAAAAGGTTTTCAAATGAGATCGACTAATCAAGGTTTATCATCCTAATAGCTGTAATGAGATATTTAAATCTTTGTTCATCAAAGGCTTTGGTGAACAAGTCAGCATATTGTTCATTTGAATCAACTTTGATTAGCTTGATAAGATTTTTCTCATGAATATCTCTAATGAAATGATACCTGATATCGATGTGCTTAGTCTTGGAGTGCTTTACTGGATTTTTAGTAATGGAGATAGCACTGTTGTTGTCAATATGAATAGGAGTGCTCATGAAGTTGAATCCGTAGTCTATCATCTGGTTTTGAATCCACAGCAGCTGAGCACAGCAACTAGCAGCAGCAATGTATTCAGCTTCAGTAGTTGATGTAGAGACACAAGATTGCTTCTTGCATTGCCATGAGATGATCCTTCCACCAAGAAATTGACATCCACCAGATGTTGATTTCTTGTTGATATTGCAGCTATCATAATCACTGTCAGAGTAACCATAGAGATTGAAATCACTATTTCTTTGATACCAGAGACCTAGTTTTGGTGCTCCTTTAAGGTATCTAAGAATTCTCTTGGCAGCAACTAGGTGAGACACCTTTGGAGCAGCCTGATATCTTGCACAAATGCAAGTTGCAAACATGATATCAGGTCTACTTGCTGTGAGATACATCAGAGAATCAATAATCGCTCTATACTGATGTTGATCAGTATCCTCCCCCTCAGAGTCATGGCAGAGATTATGGTTTTTGGGTATAGGTGTTTTTGCTTCCTTGCAATCTTTCATGTCAAATCTTTCTAAGATGTCATTGACATACTTAGATTGACTGATGAAAAACCCTTCCTTCATTTGCTTCACTTGAATTCCAAGGAAAAAGTCCATTTTTCCCATGGAACTCATTTCAAACTTCTTCTTCATAATGCTCTCAAAGTCTTTACACATTCGTCATTTGAGGAACCAAATATGATGTAATCAACATAGACTTGAACGAGCAAGATGTCTTTCCCAGACTTCCTTATCAAAAGAGTTTTGTCAATGGTACCTCTAGTGTAACCATTCTTCAAGAGAAACTAAGACAATGTCTCATACCACAGCCTAGGTGCTTGGTGCAGCCCATATAGAGCTTTATCCAATTTTCACACATAGTTGGGATGCTGTGGATCTTCAAATCCCGGAGGTTGGCATACATAGACTTCCCTATCTATATCCCCATATAGAAAGGCACACTTGACATCAAGCTAGTAGACAGTGAAATTCTTGGATGTAGCATAAACAAGGAAGATCCTAACTGCCTCAAGTCTTGCAACAGGTGCAAAGACATCAGTATAATCGATTCCCTCCTCTTGAGTGTATCCTTGAACCACCAGTCTTGCCTTGTTCTTGATAATCAAGCCTCTATCATCTCTCTTGTTTCTGAAAACCCATTTAGTGCCTATAGGTACTTGACTAGATGGTAGCGGACATAGGTTCCAAACCTTTTGTCTTTTGAATTGAAGGAGCTCCTCTTGCATTGACTCAACCCAGCAACTATCTTTCAAGGCATCTTCCACCTTCTTGGGTTCCATTTGGGATAAAAAGCATGAGTACAAACAGACATTCCCATTGTGAGTTTGTCGTCTTGTTCTCACGCCTTCAGAGACTTCCCCTATGATGTTCTCAGCTGGATGAGTGTTGTGAATCCTAAGTCTAGGAATCACCTCCAGTTGCAAAGATAAATCCAAATTGGACATATATTGCTCAGGAGCTTGAATACTTGGTCCAGCTGTTGTTTCAAACTCATTCAATGAGGACTGATTGAATGAATGAGAAACATCATCATTTGTTTACTGTGAACCAGCATCAACAGTTGCCTGTTCCTTCAAGATGTTGCTTTCATCAGCTTGGTGTTGTGCAGGGTCACCTGAAGAGATTTGAAAGTCAACAGGTGAAGTGCTTGTTGAAGCTCCACTATCTCTTTAGATGGTTATACTATCAGATCTTCCAATAGTGAGAACTTGATTTGCTGCAGCTCTTGGAGAACTAGGAATAGGTATGGGAAGCTTAAACAGTTGATCATCATCAGAGTCACTTTGAGCACCTGTTCTAGCTGAAACATTCTCACAAGATGGTTTAGAATAGTTTGGAAACAATTCTAAATCAAAGATATGATCAGGGCCATTCCCCCTAACACAAGGAGTGTGCTCATTGACTACAATGTTAGAAGATTCCTCAAATTGTTGATTTTTAAAGTTATAAAATCTATAAGCTTTAGAGTTAGAGGAATATCCAACAAAGATAGCATCATCCGACTTTTTAGCAAATTTTGCCAAATTGTCTTTTGTGTTAAGTATGGTAGACCTGCTACCAAAGGACCTTAGAAAGCCAATGAACGGTGGCCTCTTGTTCCATAACTCATAAGGGGTTTTTCCATGTGGCTTTACTACAAGGATCCTGTTCTACACATAGCATGTAGTGCTGACTGCCTCTGCCCAGAGTGTTAGAGGCAGCTTTGAATCAGCTAACATAGTCCAAGCAGCCTCAATAAGTGTCCTATTCCTCCTCTCAGCAACACCATTTTGTTGAGGAGTTCTAATGGATCAAGAAAGGCTGGTGCAACCAAAACCAAGTCACTTAGAATATTTTGGTACAACAAATAAAGGACTTCCGAAGCTAAGTGTGGAACTTCCGAAGGAAAAAGGAGCTCTTCCGAAGACAAAGTGTAAAACTTACTTCCGAAGAAAAACTCCAACTTCCGAAGACAAAGAACCTACTTCCGAAGATCAAGACATAGAAAGAAAGATCTGAAGTCAACTTGCAAAGTATAGAAGTCCTCAAGTCTCGGAAGTATAGAAGCCTCTTCCGAAGTATAAGTGGCTTCGTAAGAACTTGTTCTACCGAAGCCAACTTACCTTCGGAAGACACTGCTATTATCCAGTGGACATAAGTATGGTCTCCCTGACACTCCGCTGCAGACCTCTGAGATACTGCATGGCGTTTTCTCAAAAGCCATGTAGTTGACCATACTTTAATCCACTATTTACCTTCTTATGTTAGTACAGTTGCCATCTTTAGTTGGTGACAAAAGGTAAGTCATGGACATGTCATGACTACCATATCTTAGATAATACTTTATCTAAGATACCTTAACTTTAGCATTATAGTATATGCTTTAGTCTTAGGTTTCCAGCTGGTATCAAAGTATATCCGGCTGTAGGATCTAGTATATATAGTTTCTCATTGTAACTCATGTATCATGTTTGTAAGAGTCTTGTAATATCTTGAGTTAAGAAGTAATATATACAAGTTCCTTGAAAATTATTTCTGTGTGTTCCTTTGCTACTTATTATATTATTATCAACTCTTGTAAAAGACTTTACTTCATCTGATTTGAGTGTTTCTATAAGTGAGTTTGAGAGAAATCAAAGTGTTTAAGTGACAAACCCGATCCTGCAATTGGTATCAGAGCTTTTTAGGCTCTTGATTGTGAGATCTTACCATCCTAATCAACTTGTTTTTCACTCCTCCTTTTACCTCACTCAAAATGGCCCTCAACAAATCTGAAGTAGAGATGGGGACGATGACCAAAGCACCCATCATCACCCCTGAAAACTTCAGGTCCGGAGCAGAAGAATGGAAGGCTTCATCACGTATCAAGACAGCAAGATGTGGCAATCCATTGTCAATGGCCCGTATAAGCCAAAAGTAGCTGGTGGAAACGGTGCCATGATTGAGAAAGCTGTTGAAGATTATTCTAATGAGGACAGGAAGAAGCTAGACATCGACAGCAACGCTATGACTGTTCTCATGACTGCAATTGCAAACTCCATCATGGTGGGGTTTGAGCATTGCAAATCTGCCAAAGAATTGTTTGATGCGCTTACTCAAATGTACTCAAGCTCAAATGACTCCAAGAAGGACTCACTGAAGCAGCAATTCGAGAACTTCACCAATGTTGCTGGAGAGACTCTTAGCCAGCAATATTTCAGGTACATGGATCTCATTTCTTCCCTTCAATCTGTGGGAATCACTCATGAACTCAGAGACCTTACTAGAAAGTTTATGAGTGCTCTACCCAATGAGTGAACATTCTACTGTGTCTCCATCAAGAGAACAGAGAATTTGAATACACTCACCATGACCGAACTCTATGGGATCCTTGATGGATACCGTTTGGAAATGGAAAGTAAGAGGGGTCATCAGACAAGCAGACCCTTGAGTCTTCCTACTAGCAACGCCTTAATAATTGCTGAAGGCTCAGGAATCTCCCAGCCTCAACAATACCTGACTTACACCTAGCATCCATCTTGTTCTTATGGGCCATGCATCACATTTCCTGAGACTCCAAGGTCTCAACAAGCTCAGCAAAGCTCCTTTCAGGATAGCTGTGCTTTTGTCTCAGGAAGTGGACACTCAATTGATTATCAATACTTCTTTGATGATCTAGAGTGTTTTAGCCCGGATGACGTGGAATACGTGGACATAGTCCAACAAATGGCTCTTCTAACCTACAGAGCAAAGAAGTTCTTTAAGGGAACTGGAAGGCAATTTCCCCAGAACCCAATCAACAACAAATTTGGGTTTGACAAAACCAAGGCCAAATGTTACAACTGTAACAAACTTGGTCATTTTGCAAGGGAATGCAAGGCTCCCAAGTCCAACCCGGGAACCCCATAGGCCTCCACACATCCCTCTACACCGAAACCCACCGGAAAGTCAACAGAAACAGCTGCAATGGCTCAAGAAGTTGACTGGAGCTTCATGGTACAGGATGTGACTCCTGCTCAAGCACTCATGGCCAGAACAGATGAAAATAAGGTATATGAACATCTCTGTACTCCTACCTGTATTGCTAAGGTTAAATTGTATCAGGACTACAATATGGAGATTAAATCTGATATCGAGTCTTTAAATGTTTTAAAATCTGACTTTAAAAGGGCTGAATCTGACTACCAAAGAAAAATTGAGGAGTTAGAGAAAACTGTGTCCCTATAAAACATGAACACACAAACTATAAGACTCAGATAAAGGATTTAATATCGAAATTGACTGAGGCTCAAGCCCAGCTTGTCACATCTGAGGCTCAAGCCAGGAAGTATGCTATTTCTGAGCAAAACTTCCAAGCCATTCTTGCATCATCCTCTCACTAAAAACTTTGTTACCAAAACAAAGGTGGTTGGGAACCAATGAAATTGCTCCACCACACTCTTATGAGTCTATAAGACAACCAAGGTGTGGTAATGAAGAGCAAGAGGTTTCATCTGCTGACCCACCTTCTTATGAGTCAAAGAATGATGCAACTATGGAGACCTTCACAGGGAAGAACCAGGTAATTATGCCCTCCCCTGCCTATGATGATCAAACCCTGATCACCAAAGCCAGAAGAAGCAGAGCTAAGGCAGCCAGAAAAACTGCCAAGAATGTGGCTGAGTCCAAGCTAAAGATAGACCCAAAGCAAAAGGGTGTATTCATCTTAGCTGGATTCCAGGTGGTTGGAAACTCTGATTTAGGAAAGGGGTGTAGTATTAGCACTCCTGTCCTACCAACGGATCAGAAGTTAAAGGGAAAGGTTGCTGATGAAGAGAAAAAAGAACAAGAAACAGCAATCCTCAAGTTCCCAAAAGATTAACATTGCATGCATAATGTGTGGTCTGCAAAACCACATGGCCAAAGATTGTTACTACAATCCTGCTAGCACACATTATGCAAATAATGTTAAAAAGGAAGGAGTCAGGGAAGGTTTCTCATTTGGACCATGTCAAATGGTTCAAGTGTTGAAAAAGGGAAAGCTTGTTTCCGAAGCAAGGCTGCTTTTGGAATAAGATTCTTCTTCCGAAAGGAAAAAGGCTTCGGAAGCTAAAGCTGTCAAGACTCAGAAAAACAAAAGAGTCCCCTTGAAACCATCCCAGAAGAAGACTGCTTCGGAAGAAAAGGTGGTGAAGGCTTCTTCCGAAAAGAAAGAAGCTTCGGAAGAATGCCAAGCTACAAAAGCTTCAACAAGCTCATCCTCCATGATCAACCAAGGGATGGAATGGAAGATCAAGGAAGATGATGTAGCCCAAACCTCTTCTTCAAAGACATCCATTGAACCCCCATGCATAAATTTTGGTTCAATTATGTCATTATCATTGGAAGAACCCAAGACCAATAAGGCTTGGGTTTCCAATCAAAACTAATAATCTCATCTTATGTGAAGGGACATCCATATGACAAGAATAACAACATTTGGATTGTAGATAGTGGATGCTCCAGGCACATGACAGGGAACAGATCTCTCCTTCAACAATTTCAACATTATGATGGAGGTCCTGTCCAATTTGGAGGTGAGGCCGGAGGATATATTTCTGGCAGAGGAAGTATATCCCATGGAAAGTTAAAAGTTGACAAAGTTAATTTTGTCAAAGAGCTTGAACACAACCTGTTAAGTGTTTCTCAATTCTGTGATTAAAAGCATCAAATGCTCTTCACTGAACATGAGTGCATTATCCTCAAACCCGGGATGACAATTCCTCAAGAATTGGTGCTTCTTAGATCTCCCAGGAAAGGGGATATGTACAAGCTGGATATGAACAATGCTTCCCCAATGGGAGAGGTATCATGCTTTCTTTCCAAAGCTGATGGTGATAAGTCAATACTATGGCATAAACGAATGTGTCATGTAAATTTTAAGACAATGAATAAATTGGCTAAAAATAAGCTGGTACAAGGTTTGCCTAAAAATGAATTTTTCTGCAAAGATAACTGTGTTGCTTGCCTGAAAGGGAAACAACACAGGGCATCTCATAAATCCAAAGTTGTTAACTCCATCACCACCCAATTACACTTATTGCACATGGATCTATTTGGTCCCACAAGTATAATGAGCATTGGAAGGAAATCATATTGCCTTGTGATTGTTGATGATTTTACTAGATTTACATGGGTATTCTTTTCAAGAACCAAAGATGAAACTGTTGAAACTTTGAAATCTTTTATTCTTAAAATAGAAAATCAAGTTAATCACAAGGTTAAAATAATTACAATTGATCAAGGGACTGAGTTTAAGAACCTAGTTCTTGACTCATTTTGTTACTCAAAAGGGATTGCCACACAATATAGTGCTCCCAGAACTCCTCAACAAAATGGTGTTGCTGAGAGGAGGAATAGGACACTATTGAGGCTGCTCGGACTATGTTAACTTATTCAAAACTGCCTCTAACATTCTGGGAAGAGGCAGTCAGCACTACATGCTATGTGCAGAACAGAGTTCTTGTAGTAAAGCCACACGGAAAAAACCCTTATGAGTTATAGAACAAGAGGCCACCATTCATTGTCTTTCTAAGGTCTTTTGGAAGCAGGTGTACCATACTTAACACAAAAGACAATTTGGCAAAATTTGCTGAAAAGTCGGATGATGCTATCTTTGTTGGATATTCCTCTTACTCTAAAGCTTATAGAGTTTATAATATTAAAAATACAAATTTGAGGAATCTTCCAACATTGTAGTCAATGAGCACACTCATTGTGTTAGGAGGAATGGCCCTGATCATATCTTTGATTTAGAATTGTTTCCAAACTATTCTAAACCATCTTGTGAGAATGTTTCAGCTGGGACAGGTGCTCAAAGTGACTCTGATGAAGATCAACTGTTTGAGCTTCCCAGACCTATTCCAAGTTCTCCAAGAGTTGCAACAAATCAAGTTCCCACTATTGAAAGATCTAACAGTATAACCATCTCAATAGATAGTGGTACGTCAGCAAGGAGTTCACCTGCTGACTTTCAAATCTCTTCAGGTGACCCTGCACAGCACCAAGCTGATGAAAGCAACATCTTGAAGGAACAGGCAACTGTTGATGATGCTTCACAGCAAACAAATGATGATGTTTCTCTTTCATTCAATCAGTCCTCATTGAATGAGTTTGAAACAACTGCTAGACCAAGTATTCAAGCTCCTGAGCAAAATATGTCCAATTGGGATTTATCTTTGCAACTGGAGGTGATTCCTAGACTTAGGTTTCATAACACTCATCCATCTAAGAACATCATAGGGGAAGTCTCTGAAGGCGTGAGAACAAGAGGACAAACTCACAATGGGAATGACTGTTTGTACTCATGCTTTTTATCCCAAATGGAACCCAAGAAGGTAGAAGATGCCTTGAAAGATAGTAGCTGGGTTGAATCAATGCAAGATGAGCTGCTTTAATTCAAAAGACAAAAGGTTTGGAACCTATGTCCGCTACCATCTGGTCAAGTACCTATAGGCACAAAATGGGTTTTCAAAAACAAGAGAGATGATAGAGGCTTGATTATCAAGAACAAGGCAAGACTGGTGGTGTAAGGATAAACTCAAGAGGAGGGAATCGTTTTTGCACCTGTTGCAAGACTTAAGGCAGTTAGGATCTTCCTTGCTTATGATGCATCCAAGAATTTCACAGTCTACCAGCTTGATGTCAAGTGTGCCTTTCTATATAGGGATATAGATAGGGAAGTCTATGTATGCCAATCTCCAGGATTTGAAGATCCATAACATCCCAACTATGTATGCAAATTGGATAAAGCTCTATATGGGCTGCACCAAGCACCTAGGCTGTGGTATGAGACATTGTCTCAGTTTCTCTCCTGAAGAATGGTTACACTAGAGGTATCATTGATAAGACACTTTTCATAAGAAAGTCTGGGAAGGACATCTTGCTCGTTCAAGTCTATGTTGATGATATCATATTTGGTTCTTCAATTGACCAAATGTGTAAAGACTTTGAGAGCATTATGAAGAAGAAGTTCGAGATGAGTTCCATGGAAAAATGGACTTTTTCCTTGGAATTCAGGTAAAGCAAATAAAGGAAGGGTTCTTTATCAATCAATCTAAGTATGTCAATGATATCTTAGAACGATTTGATATGAAAGATTGTAAAGCAGCAAAAACACCTATACCCAGAAACCACAATCTCTGCCCTGATTCTGAGGGGGAGGATACTGATCAACATCAGTATAGATCTATTATTGGTTCTCTGATGTATCTCACAACAAGTAGACCTGATATCATGTTTGCAACTTGCATTTGTGCAAGATATCAGGCTGCTCCAAAGGTGTCTCACCTAATAGCTGCCAATAGAATTCTTAGATACCTTAAAGAAGCACCTAAACTAGGTCTCTGGTATCCAAGAAATAGTGATTTCAATCTCTATGGTTACTCTGACAATGATTATGGTGGATGCAATATCAACAAGAAATCAACATCCAGTGGATGTCAATTTCTTGATGGAAGGATCATCTCATTGCAATGCAAGAAGCAATCTTGTGTCTCTACATCAACTGCTGATGCTGAATATATTGTTGCTGGTAGTTGCTGTGCTCAGCTGCTGTGGATTCAAAACCAGATGATAGACTACGGATTCAACTTCATGAGCACTCCTATCCACATTGACAACAACAGTGCTATATCCATTACTGAAAATCTAGTGAAGCACTTCAAGACTAAGCACATTGATATCAGGTATCATTTCATTAGAGATATTCATGAGAAAAATCTTATCAAGTTAATCAAAGTTGAGTCAAATGAACAATATGCTGACTTGTTCACCAAAGCCTTCGATGAACAAAGATTTAAATATCTCATTACAGTTATTGGGATGATAAACCTTGATTAGTTGATCTCAGTTGAAAAACTTTTAATGTGTAAAGTCTTATGTCAAAAGAATCTAAGCCCTGTTACAAAGATATTTTTCTAAATTTTATCTAAGTATAAATTCTTCCGAAGAGAAATTAACCCTCAGAAGATATTTCTCATATCTTCCGAAGCAAATTTCTCCCAGGATAATTTTCTTCTCGGAAGAGCGTTAAGTCTCGGAAGAAGCGATTGATTTCAAATCAGATCTACTTCCGAAGCTTATAACACACCCCATTTGAAAAGCAACATTTACACTTAGAAGTAATCAATTTACCTTCGGAAGTAAATTCAACATTTACACTTAGAAGTAATCAATTTACCTTCGGAAGTAAATTTGCCTTCGGAAGAACATTACCTTTGGAAATCCTTTATACTCGGAAGAAAGATTTTACTGTGTAACGGAAATCTTTTGGGCCCCACTCTGTAAAAAGTAAAGATTTTGTTAATGATGTCGGATTGTTTAAATGGACTAACCTTACCGCCCATGTCACATCATCCACTGAAACCTCACATCGTCTTATCCAAACCCCCTTTAAACCGCCATTCCACCCATTTAAATACCTCCGGCTAATCACTTACATCCTTTTTACCAAAATTACTGCCCTAAAAGCTTTCTTCATCTTCAATTTACCCTATTCCGAACTATCTTCCTGTAACTTTCTTCAATGGCACTTAACCCTCAGCACAACCAAGTTGCACTCCTTGACTCTTCAAGGGATGTTGACTTCTAAGACATCATCTCCTTTCTAACCCAATCTTCTTACTACACCGCTCTGACTGTAAACCCCACAATTTACTCAAACCATATGTCTGAATTTTGGGCAAATGGTCAGATTAAAACCCTAAATGGGGTTCGTGTCATTCGATCAAGCATATGTGGCTAGGAGTTGGTCATTTCTGAACAAATCATCAGGGAGCATCTAGAGCTTCATGATGAGGGCGCTCCAACGGAATTCCCCAAAGCAGATTTGGACAATTCTTATCTCCAAATGGGATATGGGGGAGATGTTAGCAGGTCAACTGTCTACAAATTTAACTTCTTTTACAATTGGAAGTTCCTGCTGCATGTGGTTCTTCACTGCTTGTCCAATAAATCTGGGGGATGGGATCAAATCCCATATGAACTTGGGTGCCTAGTTCATGGTTTGATGAACAGCCTCCGCTTCAATTACTCAAGATTTGTGCTGACTAACCTCATGGGAAATCTTCAAAGGGACACATTCTTCATGTATCCCAGGTTTCTCCAGCACATAATCATTTGTGAGTTGGACCAGAGCAAGCTTGTCTGTGCAGCTGCTCTGACTGCTCCTCAAATAAGGCCAACCATCTTCAAGACTTTGAAGAGAGTGTCCACCAACTTCACCGGAAGAGACACTGCACTTCTTCCAGGTATGATTGAGCCAATGGCTCCTGGTGACATCCCTGTTAACCCCACAGGTGATGAACCCACACCAGCAACTACCCTCACTTTGCCAAATCTACCTTCTCCACCCATTACCTTTACTTATCAGAGACGTCCCAAACGAACCCTTTTTGATTGAACAAGCTCCTCATGTTCTACCCAAAAAGGCTAGAGTGGAACAAACGGCTCCCACTCAACCTGAGGTCCAACCATCCTTCACAATTGACCTCAATATGGGTCTTGAGTCTCCTCAGTCTCAGACCCATGAGCCCGAAACCCAAGCTGAAAGCCCTCAGGATGAGTCTCTATACTCCCCTGAGCAGCCAAAAAGGGACAACCCTATCACAGGCGCAATGCCTTTAGACATTGATCAAAGTCCCGGGTCATTAGGTTTCACTTCCATATCCTTTACTGACCTTTTAATTGGATCTGATGAAGAGATTATGTCTCTTAAGGGCAACACCCTCTCAAGGATCAACAGAGCCCAAAGAGATCTCTTATCTCTAGCCCCCATCAACAAACCTTTACTGAGGTGAGTCCCACTGATGTGGAGGGGACTCATGTAGATTCAGCTGCCACTACTGACGGAGCCTGAAGGGATCCTCAGGACAGTGGTAACATCACTGAGACTGAATCTACGACAACCATGCCCTTTGATGACTCTGAAAGAGACATCTTTGAGCAAGTGAAACCAGGGCGTCAAGAAACCACATCTGGTGGTGAGGATGAACATACAAGGTATGTTACCTCATCTCCTCGTGATTCTTCAAAAGAAGATGAGGGAAGAATGCAACTCACCATTCAAGACCTACTTTCTAAAGTCTCAAATATTGAATCCAAGGTTAGGACTTAAGAGGATAGGTCTGCCACTCAGCAACTTGAGATTAAAACTCTCAAGGCCAAACTAGCTGAGAAACAGATTGAGAGGTCTGTTAGGCATGTACCAACTCAGGTCTCCTTGACCTCTTCCTCTAGCTCATCAAGCTCTCAGGATGATGCTACCAAAAAGGAGGAGAGTGTTCAGAGACAAAGTCAAAGACAAGAGGAAACCCAAAGTCAAGTCTCACTTCCTTGAGCTCAAAGTATCCTGTGCAACAAGCTTTAATTTTCCCTGAGCCTCCTCCAGTTGTCATTCAATGGGATCAAAGGATGCTCCAAGATCTCAATAGGTTCTTTAACAAGTTCCTATTGGAATCTCTTATAGAACACCAAGTCCTGATCTGTCTGTGATCTACTCTGGAGCTCAAGAGCTTCAGAGATTAAATGCACCTTCTACCACTATTGAGAAAGTTGGTCAACCTAAGGTCCAAGTGGAACCTGAGATTAACTTCGAAGGGGAAACAAGGAGTGATGGCCCAGCAACTGAAACAGTTGGGACAAATAGTGCAATTTCAAAGACTTCTAAAGCACAAGAAAAAGCCTCGGAAGAACAATTTCAAACTTCCGAAGCTGAGATTGTTACTGCGGAAGGACTATTCTCATTATCCGATTATCTAATAGTCACAGATGCAATCCTGGAACTTGCATCTGAGGTTAATAGGGAGGATTTTCTCACCCAACCTCTAGCTCTAACATCAGCATTAACTTCAGCTTCCATCTCTACTACTCAACCTGAATCTTCCATCCAAGAACCCCCAAAGTATAGCACTTCCGAAGACATCAAAGGAAAAAGGAAGATGATTTCGGAAGAACTTCAGGAGGAAGAAAGGTTGGAAAAACTCAAAAGAAAAGGTAGGCTTCCAACTGGAAAACTGCTAGCTGCAAGTACCAAAGCAGCTGCAGCCAACCAGGAGGTAGTCAACAACAGAAAAAGAGTAGAGATTATTGATATACTTGTTAGTCTAGGAGCTGCAAATGAAGATGTACTCCTGCTACCATTAGAGGAGTTAATAGAGTTGGAAAAGGCAACCTTGCTGCTAAAATAGCAAAAAGAAGAGGCAGCAAGGTTGGCCTTAGAAGAAGAAAGGGAGAGAAAAGAAAAGAGAAGCTGATCTATAGCTCAGGAGGGAAAGGATAACTTTCCTGACCTCCAGAGGTTTCTCTCAAGAAGAATTATCTCCACATAACAATGATACGATCTTATGGCTCCTCAACAAAGAGCAAGATCAAATGGAGAAAGAGAGAAAGAGAGTTGCAAGGGAAAAGCTAATGAAGAAGAAGAAGAAGGAAGAAGAAGCAGGACTGACTGCTGCCAAGAAGATAGGTGAGAAGGCCTGGATGAAGAGCTATCTCAAGGCTCATGGCTTCTCTGGCAAGCAGGTGGGTCCTATGTCAGAAAAGACTCTCCAGCGACATGTCAGTGACATTAAGGATGATATTCACGCGAGGAAGAGGAAGGAGATGTACAGAAGGCGACAGGGGATGACCTTCAAATCAACCACTCAACCTAAACTCCAAACCCAACCACAACCTGAACCAATACCCTTTCCATTCCGCATCAAAACCGAACCAACCACTGAACCATACACCCCTGAACCTACACCATCACCCCTACCAACCTCTTCACCTCAACCACCTAAACTACCCATCCTCCAACCCAAAACTCTAGCCTGTATCCAAACACCTCAACCTACTCATCTGTAAGGCCCCGTTCCCGAAAAGCCTCACAGTTGGTTAATCATAGCATAAAATCAGTTTAATAACAAAACATTGCAGCGGAAATAATTAGACATTCATTTAAAACTTAGAAACCATATCGTACTCATACATTTGTCCTTTAATTGCAAACAAAACATATTACTTATTCTTAAATTATAATAAAGATTTCATAAATAGGAATGCCATCCATAGCTCCCCAAGTAGCTCCGTGTGCCATCCTCAGCATCAGCGTTTACCTGCCAACTATTATGCATAAAAGTCAGCTTCGCTGAGTGAGTTCTAGTTTTAAATAATATAAGAAAATATAAACTTTATCCTTCATATAATGACCATGCATACATCATAGTACATAACATTACTTGCATCATAATAAGCATGTTCATTATCTTTTATTATCTTTCACTTTCATCATAACCGAGATTGCACAAAGCCAGATCTCCATGTTGATCGACAACAAATGCCAATCCCTGTCGGTACACATGAATACGGTAGCTAACCCCCAACAGTTGATCCACACTGCAAGGCACATAGCCCGCTCATGAATACAGATCCATCATCATACATCAGACTCACATAAGTGAAGTCTATCATAGTGCTTGCAAGACTTTTCATCATCAAACGGGCCCGGGGGTAACATTCATTAAGTTTTACTTTTCATTAATATCATCTTCCACTTTAATATATAATACTTAATTTATTATGTACACAACATGCCAAGTACTAATCATCAATAAACATAACCGACCCTCCGCGGGACAGCGGGGGTTCGGGGGCGGCAGCCCCTGACAGCGGGGTCCTAGGGGCAGCAGCCCATAGTGGGGTCCAAAGGGCAACGCCCCAAATCTTGGTCATTTACTTAATTTATATAGCACATTTACTTATAGAAAAATCGTTCTTCCTGTTAAAACCCCTTAAAATCTTGGTCATTTAAAAACGTAAATTTAGTATGCATAATAGCACCAAAACATGGAAAACTTATAAATAGGGGATCTAGAACTCACCTAGATACCTCTATATAGCCTGTAGATAAGCTGATACTTAAAGGGGTTAATTTCTACCTAAATTCGCTGCTAATTTCGCTACAAGATCAGCAATTTCGCAGCTAGATTCGCCAACACTTTTGCTGCTAGTTTCACCAGCAGTTTCGCTGCTAGTTTCGCTAGCACCTTCGCTGGCAGTTTCGCTGGCATCTTCGCTGCCAGTTTTGCTGCCAGTTTCGCCCAACTTTCGTTGGAAAACCATGTATGCGAAACTACCTGCGAAACTATAGTTTCGCTGGAAGTCATCATAGTTTCGCTGATTGAATATGCAAATTCGCTGGATGCATATACAGTTTCGCAGATCGCATAACAATCACAAACCAATCCGTTTCTAACCCAAAATCATAACTTTTACGTCCAATCTCTTAGTTTATCATCCATGAGGCTAAATCTAAGCTTTATACATGTTTTCATACGTAAAAATGTGACCTTTATGCGATTCTTTGCAACTTTTCAAAACCCAAAACCCTAGAATCCGGGTTTGATATACAGAAGGGTTTAGAGGTCGATTCTTACCTGGATTTGTTGCTTCTTTCTTAGGTCTTGGTGCTCCAACACCCAAATCTTCAATCTCTTAACCTTAGAAGCTTCAAATCTTGAGTTTTCTTCACTTTCTCTCTCTACTTTCTGTCTCTACGAATTTTGGGAACTAGGGTTCAAATGATGGAGATGGAGGCTGATTTGGGTAGGTTAGGGGCTGATTATGGGCTTTAATCACTTAGGCTCTTGCCCATAAACTCAATTTGGCCCATAACCCATTTCCCTCTTTTATTAAATACCCATTAATTAAGCCCATTATCCTTAATGACTCGTTTTGACTTTTCAGGGTGTTACACCATCAACCTATCAAACCATCCCCTCAGCCTTCTAAACATCTCTCCTTAGAAGAATTCAAGGCAGTCAAGACAAAGCTCATCAACTGCACAACTCTGAGCAATATCTCCTGTGAGGAGGATTCAATCAACTTGACCTATGTTGATGGATCCTCACATTCCCTCACTAGAGATCAATTTCTTGATCTGCCCAGAGGAACATTGGACCAAGCTGCAAATCTCCTTGGCCTTAATTCAGACACTTTGAATGAGAAAGAAAAGAAGTTAAGGAGAAGGCTGGTGACTCTACTAGATACCAAGAGAGGCGACCGGGTGCCAAGACAATCTCTTTCACCTAGAAAGAAGATCATTTAGTGGAGGTTCGAAGACTGTTCTCACAACTTTGTTGTTGAAAGAGAGAATGGAGAGCTGAACAGGCTAAGTGTCTCATCTCTGCTACACTTTAGCAGATTTGACATTGGTGAGTTAGTAGAGAATCCATTCTCCAACCCTTCAAACTCTGATGTAGCTGCTCATATCAAAAATCATCTAGGCAGCCTTCATATGGCCGAGCTAACTGCTAGAAGCAAGGTTGAAGAAGAGTTGAAACTGAGAGAGGAGGAGGAAAGGAAGGGATCAGCAACCAAAGGCAAAGCCTTTTTACAAATGGTTGAAGGTCCTGAACTTGAATTCATAGTTAGATGAGAGTATGACTATAACACCCGTCAACTAACTCTTTTCAGGGGGACACAACAAAGGGTACATGTCATTCATAGTGATAGACTGGATCTCCTATCCACCAATGACTTGTACAAGCTTCTCAGCACCACTTCAGGGAAGAACAAAGAGACAGAAATAAGTGAGGTTTTGGTAGCATCAGCCTAAGGGGAGTTTGTTGGATCTAGAAAGGCTGGTGCAACCAAAACCAAGTCACTTAGAAGATTTTGGTACAACAAATAAAGGACTTCCGAAGCTAAGTGTGGAACTTCCGAAGGAAAAAGGAGCTTTTCTGAAGACAAAGTGTAAAACTTACTTCCGAAGAAAAACTCCAACTTCCGAAGACAAAGAACCTACTTCCGAAGATCGAGACTTAGAAAGAAAGATCTGAAGTCAACTTCCGAAGTACTAAAGTCCTCAAGCCTCGGAAGTATAGAAGCCTCTTCCGAAGTATAAGTGGCTTCGGAAGAACTTGTTCTTCTGAAGCCAACTTACCTTCGGAAGACACTGCTATTATCCAGTGGACATAAGTATGGTCTCCCTGACACTCCGCTGCAGACCTCTGAGATACTGCATGGCGTTTTCTCAAAAGCCATGTAGTTGACCATACTTTAATCCACTGTTTACCTTTTTATGTTAGTACAGTTGCTATCTTTAGATGGTGACAAAAGATAAGTCATGGACATGTCATGACTACCATATCTTAGATAATACTTTATCTAAGATACATTAACTTTAGCATTGTAGTATATGCTTTAGCCTTAGGTTTCCAGCGGCTATCAAAGTATATCCGGCTATAGGATCTAGTATATATAGTTTCTCATTGTCACTCATGTATCATGTTTGTAAGAGTCTTGTAATATCTTGAGTTGAGAAGTAATATATACAAGTGCCTTGAAAATTATTTCTGTGTGTTCCTTTGCTACTTATTATATTATTATCAACTCTTGTAAAAGACTTTACTTCATCTGATTTGACTGTTTCTATAAGTGAGTTTGAGAGAAATCCAAGTGTTTAAGTGACAAACCCGATCCTGCAAGTTCTAGGAGCACTATATTGTCTGGCAATCCCTTTTGAGTTACAGAATGAGTCAAGAACGTGGTTCTTAAACTCAGTCCCTTGATCACTTCTAATTATTTTAACCTTGTGATCAATTTGATTTTCTATTTTAAGAATAAAAGATTTCAAAGTTTCAGCAGTTTCATCTTTGGTTCTTAAAAAGAATACCCATGTAAATCTAATAAAATCATCAACAATCACAAGGCAATATGATTTTCTTCCAATGCTCATTATACTTGTGGGACCAAATAGATCCATGTGTAATAAGTGTAATGGGGTGGTGATGGAGTTAACAACTTTGGATTTATGAAATGCCCTGTGTTGCTTCCCTTTCAGGAAAGCAACACAGTTATCTTTGCAGAAAAAATCCTTTTTAGGCAAACCATGTACCAAGTTATTTTTAGCCAATTTATTCATTGTCTTAAAATTTACATGACACATTCGATTATGCCATAGTGTTGACTCATCACCATTAGCTTTGGAAAGAAAGCATGATACTTCTCCCATTGGGGAAGCATTGTTCATATCGAGCTTGTACATATCCCCTTTCCTAGGAGATCTAAGAAGCACCAATTCCTAAGGAATTGTCATCCTGGGTTTGAGGATTATGCACTCATGTTTTGTGAAGAGCATTTGATGTTTTTGATCATAGAACTAAGAAACACTTAACAGGCTGTGTTCAAACTGTTTTCCAAAGTTAACTTTGTCAACCTTTAATTTTCCATTGATTATACTTCCTCTGCCAGAAATATATCCCCCGGCCTCACCTCCAAACTAGACAGGACCTCCATCAAAATGTTGAAATTGTTGAAGGAGATATCTGTTCCTTGTCATGTGCCTGGAACATCCACTATCCACAATCCAAACATTGTTATTCTTGTCATATGGATGTCCCTGCACATAAGATGAGATGATTAGTTTTGATTGGAAACCCAAACCTTGTTGGTCTTGGGTTCTCCCAATGTTAGTGACATAATTGAACCAAAATTTATGCATGGGGGTTCGATGGATGTCTTTGAATAAGAGGTTTGGGCTACAGCATCTTCCTTGATCTTCCATTCCATCCCTTGGTTGATCATGGAGGATGAGCTTGTTGAAGCTTTAGTAGCTTGGCCTTCTTCTGAGGCTTCTTTCTTTTCGGAAGAAGTCTTCACCACCTTTTCTTCCGAAGCAGTCTTCTTCTGGAATGGTCTCAAGGGGACTCTTTTATTCTTTTGAGTCTTGATAGCTTTATGTCACACCCCGAAAAGCGCACCAGAAGGGCACGCGTGCGACGGAGATAACGGAAGTTAGATTATTCCAACAATTATTGAGCAAACATATCATGAATACCATCATTAAATATTTATATTAAAATGTCATTACATCAACAAGTGGAAGTCTTAAATTTAAAACTTAAGTTGTAATAACATAACATTGTTTTTAACATAAACAATGATTTTAATCGGCAGAAGAATTTGTCCCAAAGGTGTTATCCAAAATTCGTAGGTTTGCCGCTAAAACCCTTTTCATTGCCATGCATGCCTAATCTCCTGAAAAACATACCCAAAAGTTTATCAGCAAAATGCCGATGAGTTCACAGGTTTATACAAAAGGTTATCATAATTTCCTTTTATAAAAGACATGATTATTCTGGAATCAACCCCTGGATCGTCAAGGACTAGCTAGGTCCACTGACTATGATCGCAACCAGGAGCCCCATAATCAAACCAAGACACAAAATCCCTCAAATCCTTTCAACATATATTCCTTCTGTACCGGACCGGTGGCAACCGAACCTAAGAGGCGGTTGTCAAACCCAATAGATCTACCAATATATCTTGTGGCCCTCCAAGGGTTAATGATTATGTAAGAGGGTAGCCATGCGCGAATAATAAAACAACTCAAGGCCATCATAAAGATCACGCAGTTATTCCATAATCACATCATAAACAAAAATCATTATAGCATGTTTTTCTCCCAAAATACTTAAATAAACGTTATTTAAAAATAGGTGCTGTGAAAACTCACCTTCAAATGTGACAAGGAGATGATCTAGCAAAAATCAAGCCCGGAAAATAAACGACCAATTAACGCCCTAAACACAAAGGATCTATTAATTGTCGAGTAATAAGTCTAATACGTAAGTTGTTTACCCAACTCACTAGACTTATCTTGAAATCCATTATTAAAGACCTGTTGGTGACTTTCGATTTAGTTTAATAATTTATATTATATGTGACAAATATTTATTAATTAAATCAACCATTTAATCCCTTAAACAACAATCACAATACACAAAATAAACATGTGAAAGTATATAAAAACGTAACGCAAAATTTACTAAGTTATGTATTATATAAACAAATAAACAAATAAATAAATGAATATATGATTTCATAATATTTTATTTAATTTTAGTAATTAGTTATATCCATATTCTTATTCTAGTAAAGAAAACCATCTCTTATATTATTATTTTATAATTATTACTTTATTTAATACAACTCAACTTTTATTATTATTTTAAACAAAGAATTAAATTTTCAATAGTATAATATATATGAAACTATTTTAGACAAATTTTATTATAAAATTATGATCTATTATGTTTGACCCAAATTTCACCCATATATAGTGATTTTTAACCCGAAACCGCACGGTTTTATACGCATAAACCGTACTTCAACCTACATATATCTTATAAAAATTTGATATGTTTAAATATGACTCTTTTATACTAAAAACTTTATGAAAATATTTTGTTAAAAATCAGTTTCAAAACAGTCCATTAATTTTACCCGAAATTGTCGGTTTTCGGCTTTTTCGCGCGTATATAGTCATCACCGAAGACCTTGCATGTTATGGGTTTGTTATATACTTAAAAACATAAGTTTTTAACTTAAGAAACTTCATTATTTTCTTTCCAAAACCGGACTTGTGCAAAAACATTTGTTTTAGACTCGAAAACAACGTTTTTAACGCCTTTTTAAGCGTAAAACATTTACGAGATTAAACTCAATCATCAAAACTTTTATTTCACTAAGTTATTAACTTCTTAACTTATATTTTATATATTTTATAGTTATTGTTCCAGATCATACAAAGATTCTTTTCTTGTTTGCTTTTAACTTTTATGACATAGCTACTAGTGGTCTTGTCCCATCTTCACTCAAGTAGCTTTACTTTTAACTTATTTTTATCATTTCTTAAAATAAAATGTAGATAAAAATATCAAAATCTCCAGATCATGATTAGTATATATATGGATCATTTCAATCATTTCTAAACATAAAAGTGAAGAACAAATCAAGAACAAATGTGTAAATCATATTTACATACATATAAACGATTTCATACATACATACATACATAGTTCAAATCATTGATTTTATCTTATGTTCTTAGTTTTCATTTCAACAAAACATACTTAAAAACCAAAAGATTTCAGATCATGATCACCATTATTCATGGATCATCTTAATCCTTTATGAAATCAAAGAGCAAGATGGGTTCATGAACATCATCCATGAATATATGCATGTATAACCCGTTTTCATTATATTTGATAATCTCCTTTGGAGATGGGTTTCTTATGATGTTCATAACCACAAATCAAAGTTTGATCATCTTGCATGCAAGAAAAAGCATCAAAATAAACAAAGATTTTCAACATCAAACACACACACACATTTACACACTCACGGTTCACACACACATATACATTCTTTTTTTAAACCCTTTTTCCATGTTTAAAAACCATTGTTGGTACCTTGGATTTTAAGAAAATCTAGTTGTTAGTAAACAAAGCTTGCAACAATCATCTAGAAAGTCATGTTGCATGAGATTTTTAAAGAATCAAAGCTTACCCAAATGATGAACAACTTCAAGATTTAAGATAATTTCTTCTCCTTGGAGTTGGATTTATGCAATCTTTTGCACCAACTCACTAAGGGATCCTTGAAATCAGTGGTTCAAGGCTAGAATAAGCTTGAAAACAAGAAAAGATGAAGATAGTGATGGTGTGTGGCCGTAGGTTTAGAGAAAAGGAGGAGAGAAGAGAGTGTTTTAGTAAGAGAAAGTGATGTTGAGTGTGTGTAAAAGATGGAGTGTTGGGTGAGTTTTATATGGAAGTCAAAGTGTGATGAGATTAGTCTAATCATATAACTAAGTCTTAAAATTGGCTGGTGGATCTCTATGTGAGATGTCACCGGGTGTAAGGCGGGTGTCGGTCTCGTTAAGTGTTTTTGTAAAAATCTTAAACGTTCGGGTTTTTACGGGAAAAATTTCTGTAAGATAAAAGTATTAATTTGAGGCTTTCCCAGGGTTCATAACATTAAATAATAGTTATAAAAAGTCAAAAATAATAATACACACGGTTTAACACAGCAAGCATCCGATTGAACGTTGCATCAAGGCAACTTTTAAAAAGTCTTAATTTATGCGATCAACGTAAATAATATAAATAATTATTTTTCATGACTAATAATATTTTCACTTAAGATTCATTATATTATAATAATCAAAATATAATGACCAAATTTAATTAACCAAATTATCACCAACGTTCGTTAAACGTTTTATCGCTACGCGACCGGTAATTCTCAAAATTACCAATTATAAACTTTACTCACAATGGGGCTGTGCTAGACCTTACATGACCTTAATTATCATCAAATTAAGTCTTATAAAGCATTTAATTATTTTATCTCATTTTATAAACATACAGATATTGACCTGAAAACACGGATGTCACAGTCTTCCCTCGTTTAGGAAATTTCGTCCCGAAATTTAAGCTTTAATTCCAGATTCTGATCTATATGGAAATAGATGAGGGTACTTGCATTTCATTTGGTCCTGTTGTTACCAAGTGAACTCGGGACCACGCTTAGAGTTCCATCTAACCTTCACCAACTTAACCCGACTCCTTCTGATATTCTGAACCCTTTCGTCCATAATCTCAACTGGTTCCTTGGTGAAATTTAGTTTGTCATCGATACAAACTTCTTCAGGTCGTATAAATAGAGCTTCATCAGCAAGACATTTCTTCAGATTGGATACATAGAACACATCGTGTATTCCACTAAGCTCACAAGGTAACTTAAGTCGATATGCAATGAGACCAACTCGCGCCACAATCTCTAAAGGTCCAATATATTTCCTTGCTTTCCAAAATGAATAACTCCTTTCCAAGGCGAGACCTTCAGATAAACTCTGTCTCCAACCTGGAATTCCAATGGTTTTCTTCGATTATCGGCATGACAGTTTTGCCGACTAGCAGCAACTTCTAACCTCTTTCTAATTTGAACAATCTTGTCTGTAGTTTCTTGGATAATCTCAGGTCCAGTTAGTTGTTTGTCTCCAACTTCCGCCCAGCAAAGTGGCGAGCGACACTTCCTTCTATACAAAGCTTCAAACGAAGCAGCTTTGATACTACTGTGATAACCGTTATTGTTGGAAAACTCAACTAACGACGGATGAGTATCCCAATTTCCTCCAAAGTCAATCACACAAGCTTGCAATAGATCTTCCAACATTTGAATAGTCCTTTCACTTTGGCCGTTAGTTTGCGGATGGTAGGCAGTACTCATGTCCAAACGAGTACCCAAAGCTTGATGTAAGGATTGCGACCTCGAAGTAAATAGACTGTCTTTGTCAGAGATTATCGAGATCGGTACTCCATAACGAGATACCACCTTTTTGAGGTAGATTTTGGTTAGCTTTTCCATCCGATCCGTTTCCTTAATGGGTAGGAAGTGAGCAGACTTAGTCAATCTATCGATTATTACCCAAATAGTGTCGTGACCACTAGACGTTCGGGGTAACTATGTGACAAAGTCCATTGCTATCCATTCCCATTTCCATTGAGGAATCTTTGGTTGTTGAAGAAGTCCTGACGGCTTCTGGTATTCAGCCTTCACTCGTGCACATGTCGAGCATTTACCGACATAGGCAGCTATATCACTCTTCATATTGGGCCACCAATAATGTTCCATCACATCTTTGTACATCTTATCCGACCCGGGGTGAAATGAATATTTAGATATATGGGCTTCATCTAACATTAATTCACGTAGGTTTCCAAAACGTGGAACCCAGATTCGGTCCATGAAGTACATTACATTATTGGTTTTAGGCACTAACTCCTTGACCATGCCTTTCAATCCTTTATTCTTAAAATTTTCATCTCTTGGAGCTTCATCACAGATTTGAGTATCAAGACCTGAATGAATAGTCAGCCTCAAAGCACGGACACGCTTAGGCTTATCATTCTTCTTTCTGCTCAATGCATCAGCCACAATGTTGGCCTTGCCCGGATAATAGCGGATCTCACAATCGTAATCATTTAGCAACTCTACCCATCGACGTTGCCTCATGTTAAGCTCTTTTTGATAGAAGATATGCTGAAGACTCTTATGATCCGTGTAAATAACACACTTCGTACCGTATAGGTAATGCCTCCAAACCTTGAGTGCAAAAACCACCGCTCCCAACTCTAAATCATGAGTGGTGTAGTTCTTCTCATGCACCTTTAATTGTCTAGATGCATAGGCTATGACCTTATATTTTTACATCAACACACAACCAAGACCTAACTAGGACACATCTCAATACACAACAAACCCTTCCGTTCCTTCAGGAAGAGATAGAATAGGAGCACTACATAACTTCTGCTTTAGTAACTAAAATGCTACCTCTTGTTTATCACTCCTGTCATACTTTCTATCCTTCTAAGTCAACAGCATTAACAGTTGTGCTAACTTCGAGAAATTTTCAATGAATCTCCGATAATAACCAACCAATCCAAGAAACTGACGCACCTCGGTCGGGGACTTGGGTGCCTCCTAGTTCTTAATTGCTTCAATCTTAGCCAGATCTACATGTATGCCTTTCTCATTAACAACATGTCCAAGAAAGTGAACTTCTCGAATCCAAAATTCGCATTTCGAGAACTTTGCATACATTTTCTCTTTCCTTAACGTCTCAAGATGATCTTCAGATGTTGTTCATGAACTTTCTTGGTTCTTGAATAGACTAGTATATCATCGATAAATACTATTACAAACTTATCTAAGTAAGGTTTGCATACTCTATTCATAAGATCCATAAACACAGCAGGCGCATTTTTCAGGCCAAATGGCATAACCAAAGACTCGTAATGGCCGCAATGTGTCCTGAATGTTGTTTTTGGAACATCTTCCTCGGTTATCAATAGCTGGTGATAACATGATCACAGATCAATCTTCGTGTAGAAACTAGATCATTGAAGCTGATCAAACAGATCGTCGATTCTTGGTAATGGGTATCGATTCTTGATAGTGAGTTTGTTCAACTCTCATTAACCAATGCACATTCTGAATGACCCATCTTTCTTCTTGACAAACAAGACCGGTGCTCCCCATGGCAAAAAGCTTGGTCTTATAAATCCCGTATCCAACAATTCTTCTAATTGCTTGGACAATTCTTGCTTCTCTGAAGGCGCTAATCGATATGGTGATCGGGCAACAGGAGCAGCTCCAGGTACCAAATTCATTTGGAATTCAACCTGTCTAGATAGAGGTAATCCTGGCAGATCATCAGGAAAGACATCTGGATAGTCTTGCACTATCGGTATGTTCTCAAGATTTCGCTCCTCATTCTTAGTATACATTGCCTTGGCAAGAAACGATGGATACCTTTCATGTAAATACTTGCAAGCCTTCATTACATTTACAATCTTCAAAGTAGGTCTCCTTTTATCACCTTGGATAGTCAAAGTTCCACCGTTTGGAATAAGGAATAAGTAGATGAGTAATCTTCTCGTAGCATACCACTTTAGCATGATGTTTTGATAACCAATCCATGCCTATGTTAATATCAAAACTACCAAGCACAACAGGTAGGAGGTCGATGCTAAAGGAATGACCCTCTAACTGCACAGTGCACCCTCTAACTACATCACGCGCCTTAATTATCTTTCCGTTAGCTAGCTGGACGATATATTTCTTATCTAATTTACTATCAAAGTTCTTTGACACAATTCATATCGGCTCCAGTATCAAATAATATAGATGCAAAATAGTTGTTGACAAGGAACGTACCAGTAACGACGGACGGTTCCTGCCTTGCCTCCTTGGCATTCATCTCAAACACCCTGCCCTTTGCACTTGATCCTTTTAGCTTGGGGCAATCCCTCTTGTAGTGACCTTCAACTCCACATTCAAAAAACCTTCGCCTATTTTTCTTGGGTTTCTCATTCAACCTTACTCGACAATTCTAAGCTTGATGCCCATACTTGTTACACCTTGAACACACATTTACATTGCAGTTACCATCATGATGAAGATTACACTTACGACACCTCGGCCGTACACTAGCTTGTCTCCTTGCCTCCGGCAAATTCGCAGCATACATCTTTCCCGATCTAACCCTTTGATTCTTCTGATTGCCATATCGGTTCTTGAAATTTCCAATCCACTTCCTCTTATTCTCCATGATTCTCTTATCCGTCTCCACAACCTTCCTTTCATTATCCATGGGCTTTTTACTAGTATCCCCTTTCTTGACCAGCACACCTCTCCGAATAGCATCATCAGTCAATGAGTTAGCTAGTGCCACTGCGCTTTGCATTGTGGTAGGGTTTGATGTTGTAACCATGCCTCTGATCTGGGTGCCAATCCCCAAATATATCTCTCAATCCTGACGTAGTCTGGAGTCACCATTCGGGGTACAAGTCTTGCCAGATCATTAAACCTGGAAGTGTAGGCTCTAACTTCCGCACCTTCCATAGTCAGATTCAAGAATTCAGTCACGATCTTTTGAAGCTCATTACGAGGACAGTACTCCTTAAGCAACATTTCCTTCAATTGATTCCAAGAGAGACCATACACAGCTTCCTCTCCTAGGTTCTGAACTTGTGAATTCCACCAACTCTGTGCTTCATCTTGGAATGAACATGTGGCATACTTTACTCGCTGATCAACAGAACAGTTGCTGATTGCCATCACAGATTCCATCTTCTCTATCCATCTAATAATATCAAGAGGACCTTCAGCTCCCGAAAATATTCGTGGATTACAAGCTTGGAATGTCTTGTAGGTACAACCCTGAGCTTGACTCCTAGAGGGATTTCCAGTAGAAGTGCATCCACTAGAACCACCCATGGTGCCACGTCTTCTACCACGCTCAACATTTGCGTCATGTTGTTCGAGTGCAATGTTGACATGCTGGGATATCAATTGTGCTAACTCTTCAGCAGTGGTAGGTAAACCAGTACCTCTAGTACCAGTGGTATTTCGCATGTTAGGTTCCATGAATTAACTTCTGTTATGTATGAAACAAAAGAGAATAAATGACATACACGAAATACTATCAAAATGCATAATAATAATAGGCATACAATCACAACATTTTGATAATCACGTCATTCATTAAAATCTAACACCATTTTGATAATTATAATAAGAGAGATATTTAGTTCAAAATACATGTGATCCTCGTAGTCAGTATCGAAGTCATGGATCAGAATGAACGGGGTTCGAGAAGGCATCTGTGACACAAGAATATCCGTACTAAATTTTCTAACTAAAGGCATCTATACTTAATTCCTTTTAATGAACAATAAACATAAACAACATTAATTTAATGCATGCATGACAAGGAACACTTGGGAATGAAAATGTTTTAACTTAAAAACATTTTTGGTTATAGTCTAGATTTTCGAAAAACATTTTCTAGTTCGCTATAACTGTTGGCTGTGATACCAACTTCTGTCACACCCCGAAAAGAGCACCAGAAGGGCACGCGTGCGACGGAGATAACGGAAGTTGGATTATTCCAACAATTATCGAGCAAACATATAATAATACCATCAATAAATATTTATATTAAAAGGTCATTATATCAACAAGTGGAAGTCTTAAATTTAAAACTTAAGTTGTAATAACATAACATTTTTTTTAACATAAACAATGATTTTAATCGGTAGCGGAATTTGTCCCAAAGGTGGCATCCAAAATTGGTAGGTTTGCCGTTAAAACCCTTTTCATTCCTATACATGCCTAATCTCCTGAAAAACATGCCCAAAAGTTTATCAGCAAAAAGCTGGTGAGTTCACAGGTTTATACAAAAGGTTATCATAATTTCCTTTTATAAAAGTCATGATTATTCCGGAATCAACCCCTGGATCGTCAAGGACTAGCTAGGTCCACTGACTATGATCGCAACCAAGAGCCCCATAATCAAACCAAGACACAAAATCCCTTAAATCCTTTCAACATATATTCCTTCTGTACTGGACCGGTGGCAACCGATCCTGAGGGGCGGTTGTCAAACCCAATAGATCTACCAATATATCCTGTGGCCCTCCAAGGGTTAATGATTATGTAAGAGGGTAGCCATGCACAAATAATAAAACAACTCAAGGCCATCATAAAGATCACGCAGTTATTCCATAATCACATCATAAACAAAAATCGTTATAGCATGTTTTTCTCCCAAAATACTTAAATAAACGTTATTTAAAAATAGGGGCTGTGAAAACTCACCTTCAAATGTGACAAGGAGATGATCTAGCAAAAATCAAGCCCGGAAAATAAACGACCAATTAACGCCCTAAACTCAAAGGATCTATTATTGTCGACTAATAAGTCTAATACGTAAGTTGTTTACCCAACTCACTAGACTTATCTTGTAATCCATTATTAAAGACCCGTTGGTGACTTTCGGTTTTGTTAGGATCTGGTATTTGAACGAAACACCAACTGATTAAGGTGTAAACCAAACAAAATAGTGCGGAATCCTATTTGATTGGCGATCCAATCAGTGAGAACGCACGTAGAATCAATAAGGTATTGAATCTAACGTTAAGAATCGATTAGGAATCGATCTACAGCGTTTTATGAACTTGGAGTATGAACTTGGAGGCTTCTGGACGGCTAGGGTACGTCTGGAGTCGAATTGGAATGAATGCTTACGTTTTTCCACGAATTAGGTGGTATTTATATGTTAGGGTTGCTCATTCGGGCGACTGAACCATTAGTATGGTTCAGTCGTGCGATTGAGCCATGCGGTTGATTCATCCGCACGACTGAGTGTTCAGTCGTGCGACTGAGCCAATCTCATGTTACAATCATACGACTGATCCAGTCTCCTGGTTCAGTCGTGCGACTGAGTCATTTGCATGGGCCATTCGCATGAGAACTTCATTTTGCTAAGTTTGAATGTATTCATTAATATAACATTATGTGTATCAATTCAAACAATCACAAACCTATATAATCAATTCAATATCAACTCATTAATAAAATATTAAACATTATAAATCACAAACAAACATTCTCATTTCATTAATATTCCAACCATTACATAAGTGCAAGACAAACAAGACATATTACATTCATATCAGGATCTAGGTACATATGTATCAACAGATTTAGTTTAATATTTTATATTATATGTGACAAATATTTATTAATTAAATCAACCATTTAATCCCTTAAACAACAATCACAATACACAAAATAAACATGTGAAAGTATATAAAAACGTAACGCAAAATTATTAAGTTATGTATTATATAAACAAATAAACAAATAAATAAATGAATATATGATTTCATAATATTTTATTTAATTTTAGTAATTAGTTATATCCATATTCTTATTCTAGTAAAGAAAACCATCTCTTATATTATTATTTTATAATTATTACTTTATTTAATACAACTCAACTTTTATTATTATTTTAAACAAAAAATTAAATTTTCAGTAGTATAATATATATGAAACTATTTTAGACAAGTTTTATTATAAAAATATGATCTATTATGTTTGACCCAAATTTCACCCATATAGTGATTTTTAACCCGAAACCGCACGGTTTTATACGCATAAACCGTACTTCAACCTACATATATCTTATGAAAATTTGATATGTTTAAATATGACTCTTTTATACTAAAAACCTTCTGAAAATATTTTGTTAAAAATCAGTTACAAAACAATCCATTAATTTTACCCGAAATTATGGTTTTCGGCTTTTTCGCGCGTATATAGTCATCACCGAAGACCTTGCTTGTTATGGGTTTGTTATATACTTAAAAACATAAGTTTTTAACTTAAGAAACTTCATTATTTTCTGTCCAAAACCGGACTTGTGCAAAAACATTTGTTTTAGACTCGAAAACAACGTTTTTAACGCGTTTTTAAGCGTAAAACATTTACGAGATTAAACTTAATCATCAAAAAAAATTTTCACTAAGTTATTAACTTCTTAACTTATATTTTATATATTTTATAGTTATTGCTCCAGATCTTACAAAGATTCTTTTTTTGTTTGCTTTTAACTTTTATGACATAGTTACTAGTGATCTTGTCCCATCTTCACTCAAGTAGCTTTACTTTTAACTTATTTTTATCATTTCTTAAAATAAAATGTAGATAAAAATATCAAAATCTCTAGATCATGATTAGTATATACATGGATCATTTCAATCATTTCTAAATATAAAAGTGAAGAAAATATCAAGAACAAATGTGTAAATCATATACATATAAACGATTTCATACATACATACATAGTTCAAATCATTGATTTTATCTTATGTTCTTAGTTTTCATTTCAACAAAACATACTTAAAAACCAAAAGATTTCAGATCATGATCACCATTATTCATGGATCATCTTAATCCTTTATGAAATCAAAGAGCAAGATGGGTTCATGAACATCATCCATGACTATATGCATGTATAACCCTTTTTCATTATTTTTGATAATCTCCTTTGGAGATGGGTTTCTTATGATGTTCATAGCCACAAATCAAAGTTTGATCATCTTGCATGCAAGAAAAATCATCAAAATAAACAAAGATTTTCAACATCAAACACACACACACATTTACACACTCACGGTTCACACACACATATACATTCTTTTTTAAACCCTTTTTCCATGTTTAAAAACCATTGTTGGTACCTTGGATTTCAAGAAAATCTAGTTGTTAGTAAACAAAGCTTGCAACAATCATCCAAAAAGTCATGTTGCATGAGATTTTTAAAGAATCAAAGCTTACCCAAATGATGAACAACTTCAAGATTTAAGATGATTTCTTCTCCTTGGAGTTGGATTTATGCAATCTCTTGCACCAACTCACTAAGGGATCCTTGAAATCAGTTGTTCAAGGCTAGAATAAGCTTGAAAACAAGAAAAGATGAAGATGGTGATGGTGTGTGGCTGTAGGTTTAGAGAGAAGGAGGAGAGAAGAGAGTGTTTTAGTGAGAGAAAGTGATGTTGAGTGTGTGTAAAAGATGGAGTGTTGGGTGGGTTTTATATGGATGTCCAAGTGTGATTAGATTAGTCTAATCATGTAATTAAGTCTTAAAAATGGCTTGTGGATCTCTATGTGAGATGCCACCGGGTGTAAGGCGGGTGTCGGTCTCGTTAAGTGTTTTTGTAAAAATCTTAAACGTTCGGGTTTTTACGCAAAAAAATTCTATAAGATAAAAGTATTAATTTGAGGCTTCAGGGTTCATAACATTAAATAATAGTGATAAAAAGTCAAAAATAATAATACACACGGTTTAACACAGCAAGCATCCGATTGAACGTTGCATCAAGGCAACTTTTAAAAAGTCTTAATTTTATGCGATCAAGGTAAATAATATAAATAATTATTTTTCATGACTAATAATATTTTCACTTAAGATTCATTATATTATAATAATCAAAATATAATGACCAAATTAATTAAACGAATTATCACCAACGTTCGTTAAACGTTTTATCGCCACGCGACCGGTAATTCTCAAAATTACCAATTATAAACTTTACTCACAATGAGGCTTTGCTAGACCTTAAATGACCTTAAATATCATCAAATTAAGTCTTATAAAGCATTTAATTATTTTATCTCATTTTATTAACGTACAGATATTGACTTGAAAACACGGATGTCACACTTTAGCTTCTGAAGCCTTTCTCCTTTCGGAAGAAGGACCTTCTTCTGAAAGCAGCCTTGCTTCGGAAACAAGCTTTCCCTTTTTCATCACTTGAACCATTTGATATGGTCCAAATGAGAAACCTTTCCTGACTCCTTCCTTTTTAACATTATTTGCATAAAGTGTGCTAGCAGGATTGTAGTAACAATCTTTGGCCATGTGGTTTTACAGACCACATATTATGCATGCAATGTTAATCTTTTAGGAACTTGAGGATTGCTGTGTCTTGTTCTTTCTCTCTTCATCAGCAATCTTTTCCTTTAACTACCGATCCTTTGGTAGTACAAGAGTGCTGGTACTACACCCCTTTCCTGAATCAGAGTTTCCAACCACCTGGAATCTAGCTGAGATGAATACACCCTTTTGCTTTGGGTCTATCTTCAGCTTAGACTCAGCCATTTTCTTGGTAGTTTTTCTGGCTGCCTTAGCTCTGCTTCTTCTGGCTTTGGTGGTCAGGGTTTGATCATCATTGGTAGGAGAGGGTATAATTACCTGGTTCTTCCCTATGATGGTCTCTATGGTTGCATCATTCTTTGACTCATGAGAAGGTGGGTTAGCAGATGGAACCTCTTGCTCCTCAGTAGCACACCTTGGTTGTCTAATAGACTCATAGAAGTGTGGTGGAGCAATTTCATTGGTTCCCAACCCACCTTTGTTTTGGTAACAAAGTTTTGAGTGAGAGGATGATGTAAGAATGGCTTGAAAGTTCTGCTTGGAAATAGCATACTTCCTGGCTTGAGCCTCAGCTGTGACAAGCTGGGCTTGAGCCTCAGTCAATTTGGATATTAAATCCTTTATTTGAGTCTTATAGTTTATGTGTTCGTGTTTTAATAGGGACACAGTT
This sequence comes from Flaveria ramosissima, assembly GCA_025215565.1. NCBI lineage: Eukaryota > Viridiplantae > Streptophyta > Magnoliopsida > Asterales > Asteraceae > Flaveria > Flaveria ramosissima. The sequence goes on from CM046046.1 coordinate 44,743,581, forward strand.
TTCTCTAACTCCTCAATTTTTCTTTGATAGTCAGATTCAGCCCTTTTAAAATCAGATTTTAAAACATTTAAAGACTTAATATCGGATTTAATCTCCATATTGTAGTCCTGATACAATTTAACCTTAGCAATACAGGCAGGAGTATAGAGATGTTCATATACCTTATTTTCATCTGTTCCGGCCATGAGTGCTTGAGCAGGAGTCACATCCTATACCATAAAGCTCTAGTCAACTTCTTGAGCCATTGCAGCTGTTTCTGTTGACTTTTCGTGGGCTTTGGTGTATACGGATGTGTGGAGGCCTGTGGGGTTCCCGGGTTGGACTTGGGAGCTTTGCATACCCTTGCAAAATGACCAAGTTTATTACAGTTGTAACATTTGGCCTTGGTTTTGTCAAACCCAAATTTGCTATTGATTGGGTTCTGGGGAAATTGCCTTCCAGTTCTCTTAAAGAACTACTTTGCTATGTAGGTTAATAAAGCCATTTGTTGGACTATGTCCACGTATTCCACGTCATCCGGGCTGAAGCACTCTAGATCATCAAAGCAATATTGATAATCATTTGAGTGTCCACTTCCTGAGACAAAAGCACAGCTGTCCTGAAAGGAGCTTTGCTGAGCTTGTTGAGACCTTGGAGTCTTTGGAAATGTGATATATGGCCCAGAAGAACAAGATGGCTGTTGGGTGTAAGTCAGGTATTGTTAAGGCTGGGAGATTCCTGAGCCTTCAGCAACCATTAAAGAGTTGCTAGCAGGAAGGCTCAAGGGTCTGCTTGTCTGATGGCCTCTCTTACTCTCCATTTCCGAACGGTATCCATCAAGGATGCCATAGAGTTTAGTCATGGTGAGTGTATTCAGGTTCTTTGTTCTTTTGATAGAGACATACTAGAATGTCCACTCATTGGGTAATGCACTCATGAAATTTCTTGTAAGGTCTCTAAGTTCATGAGCAATTCCCATAGAGTGAAGGGAAGAAATGAGATCCATGTACCTGAAGTATTGCTGGCTAAGAGTCTCTCCAGCAACGTAGGTGCAGTTCTCGAACTGCTGCTTCAGTGAGTCCTTCTTGGAGTTATTTGAGCTTGAATACATTTGAGCAAGCGCATCAAACAGTTCTTTGGCAGACTTGCAATGCTCAAACCCCACCATGATGGAGTTTGGAATTGCAGTCATGAGAACAGTCATAGCTTTGCTGTCAATGTCCAGCTTCTTTCGGTCCTCATCAGAATAATCTTCAACAGCTTTCTCAATCATGGCACCGTTTCCACCAGCTACCTTTGGCTTATACGGACCATTGACAATAGATTGCCACATCTTGCTGTCTTGATACCTGATGAAGCCTTCCATTCGTCTGCTCCATGACCTGAAGTTTTCAGGGGTGATGATGGGTGCTTTGGTCATCATGCCCATCTATACATCAGATTTGTTGAGGGCTATTTTGAGTGTGGTATAAGGAGGAGTGAAAAACAGGTTGATTAGGATGGTAAGATCTAACAATCAAGAGCCTAAAAAGCTCTGATACCAATTGCAGGATCGGGTTTGTAACTTAAACACTTGGATTTCTCTCAAACTCACTTATAGGACACTCAAATCAAATGAAGTAAGGTCTTTTATAAGAGTTGATAATAATATAATAAGTAGCAAAGAACACACAGAAATAATTTTCAAGGCACTTGTATATATTACTTCTCAACTCAAAGCATTACAAGACTCTTACAAGCATGAAACATGAGTTACAATGAGAAACTATATATACTAGATACTACAACCGGATATACTTTGATACGAGCTGGAAACCTAAGACTAAAGCATATACTACAATGCTAAAGTTAAGGTATCTTAGATAAAGTATTATCTAAGATATGGTAGTCATGACATGTCCATGACTTACCTTTTGTCACCAACTAAAGATGGCAACTTTACTAACTTGTAAAGGTAAACAGTGGAATAAAGTATGGTCAACTACATGGCTGTTGAGAAAACACCATGCAGTATCACAGAGGTCTGCAGCTGTGACAACCGACCTCCAGGTTGTTACCCTAACCCTAGATTACATTTCATCATTATCAATGTTATGAGTGCTAATAATTGAAACTATCCAACCCTACTATGAAATTGGAAACAAATCTTGCTATTTGATGTAAATTATGATTTCATGTGATTTTTATTATTGACTTTTAACCAAATTAGGTTTCTACCTTTTTGAAAATTAGTGTTCCGGGAATGTCCACTAGTCACCCTTACAAAATTAAATTCAAGAGAAGGCAATTAAAATGTGAGCATACACACTCACACTTACATAATTTCGGCCATGCATGCATGGGCATGCATTAGATACCTCAATTCACCTTCCACTAAATAATACATAATACCCAATACTACAAAATTACACTACACAATATAAATTACAATTAAAATTAAATCAAAAACCCTTCCCCACTACCCTCCAAGAACGGCCGCCCCTCTCACCACTCTCCTCTCCTCTTCACCACCACCCCACACACCCACTCATCTTTCATGCATCTCTCTCCCTCTCTCTCCCTCTCTCCCTTAAATCGAATAAGCTGAACCAAAACACACACACACATCTCACAACACTCTCCAACAATTCTCTCTAGTCTTGTGAAGGAAATTCGAAGACCACACCAAGTTCTAATCGGCCAATAGCAAAAACTGCAAAGAAGTAGCCTTGTTCGCGAGATTTGGTCACACAACCATATTTGTTCCACCTTTCCAGCCTTAGTTTGAGTTTCTCCATTCAAGTGCAAGGAGTTTCAAGCCATTCACGACCATCAACACCTTCTAAACCGTGAGTTACATCGAGTGTAAGCTCAAGATGTCGGTTTTGTGACATTTCTCTTGTTTTCTCCATTTATCATCTAAGAACCATGTATTTCCTTGTTGTAGCAGAAACATCTCACCATCATCTCATTCTTAAGGATTTCCCAATGTTCGTGAAGATAAACTGCATGTTATGTTAGTCATTCTTGAGGTGGAAACCGATTTCCACCATGAAAACCCTCATTTTGAGTGTTTTGACATCATCTAACTTGTGAAAGCTTAAACTCTTGTAAACCAAACTTGTGACCTGCATTTTTATGACTTAATGGACTCCCAAGAACCTGTTTTTAAAAGTTCCAAGTGGCTACTTACTCAAATCCACGGTTGATACATGGATTTCACCTTGAAACCCTCCTTTCTACATGTAACAACACCCTCTTGAGCATTTGTTTGAAAAATCCTTTTAACCAAGACCCATAACCTACTCATGAACGACTTAATCACACCTTAATAATCTGTTTATGAAGTTAAACGAAGTGTTGGTAGCATTTAAACTCAAGTTAAGATGGTTTACACTAGTGTAATTGTCGGTTATGATATTTTCTACATATTTGAAGCATATGGATGTATAGATCAACTAGGAAACATGTTGGGACTGAAATTACAGTAGGTTTTAGTGAATATTAGAAGTGTTAGCAATGTTTAATCTCTGGAATAAAGGACATGTTGTGATTTACCCTCTTTTAGTCACTTTCGGGACCCGAAAACACGGTAAAATGACTTAAAAATAGTAAGAATACAAATTTAACATTCTTAAAAAGTATTCCAGGCCCAAAAATGATAAATAAAGTACACTGGAGTCAATGGATAATTTAAATGGTCAAAGACACAAATAAATGACATTTTAACTAAAAACGCGTACAAACAGAGCATCGTTTTTGAGAAAAATCCATAAAAATAAAGTTTAAAACTAAGATTTATAAAAATCATATGATTTCAGTAAGATAAGTAATAAAGGACTTAAAGGATCAAAAAATTCGGTCAAATGAGCTTTAAATGATCAAACCCGGTCAAAACCGCGTATTAACGGGTCAAACGTAAAAACAAGATTTTTAACTATAAAAGGCCAATTTACACAATTTAAGGACTTAAAAATTTATAAAGAAATCTTTTAGAAAATGCCTACTGGTCCAAGATTTAAATATATGAAAACTCCAAATTACTGTTAAAACTATCCGGCTTTTACCGTAACCGGGAGCGTTAAACGCGCAGTTTTTAAAATCGAACCCGTAGACTAAAGTTTTGAAGCCCTTACTCCATAATAATCATAATATGACTCTAATAATCTGATTTTGGACTTAAATGACATAAAAGGCAAGAAACTAAACTTAAAGGTAGAAACTGTCAATTTTGAAACTTGAGGGACCAAACTGTAAAATTTTTCCAAACCTTATAACCGACTTCCAGGAAGCTAATAAACATTTGAACAACAAAATTTCTTAATATACTTAACCTAATGAAGTGAAAATCCCCAATTTTCATGAAGACGCCTTGACTTGCCATAAAAGGAAACTTTTTATACAAACCTTCACGAAACCAAAGCCTTACCCAATAGCTAAACTCTTGACATCAATGTTGCACTTTGAATGAGTTTAGGGCAGTAGCTTATTGCTTAATATGTACATTTTAGGGTGCTAGACTTGTGACACTTCCCGGCACACCAAGAGACTTTGATTTGGAAACCTAAGGTGAGTTCTAGTGATCCCCCTTTTTACTATTGTTTTGGGATGAAACATGCTCTACTTTTTATGAACTATGATTGTGCTTTACTTGATGATTCTATGTGGGATTTGTGGTTACCTTCTGATTCTTATATCATGATCATTAATTCTTTCGTGAACCGCTTAATTTATATGGATAGATCTATTTGGGGAATCCCCCACACACAGTGGCTTCCGTTCCAGGAAGGTTACCCCACTGAGATCCTGAGTGATCGTTGTGGCACGTAACAAGTTTTGCTAAGATTCTATGTTGAACCATCCGGGCAGGTAGGGTTCACTGTTTTGGGGCTCAGTTTCTTCCTTCGGGAATATCCGGTAAAACACAACTTTAGAAGAGGCTAACTGGGACTGAGTGCAGGGTTGATTATGATTTTATTTTTACCACGATGATAAACAATGATTATTTTCTTTTAAACAAAGAAGGATTTATTAAGTCCTTTTGTTTTTAAACTTTAAGCACTTGAATTCACCAACTTTTTAGTTGACACAATTTTCTTTTGAGCATGTTTCAGGTAATATATGAAGAGATCCTAGCAGTTGTGAAGACCTAGACTTATCCCCGTGACATGGCATTGGCTTATTTCCTTGATGAAACAATTGAACAATTTATATTTTGTGTTGAACAAGTACAATTTCATTTTTATGGATGATTGTAAAACTTATTTGGGGCTTGATGTGTCTCTAGCCCTGTTACCTTTTTAAAACTTTAATGCCATGTGATATTCTCTCCCTTGAGCTCTTATAATGGTTTGTTTCCGCTGCCATATGTTGTTGCTAGTCTGTGACGTCCCACCCTACCTGGGCCCGGGGTGTGACAGCAGCTCAGTGTCAGGGAGACCATACTTATGTCCACTGGATAATAGTAGTGTCTTCCGAAGGTAAGTTGGCTTCGGAAGAACAAGTTCTTTCGAAGCCACTTATACTTCGGAAGAGGCTTCTATACTTCCGAGGCTTGAGGACTTCTATACTTCGGAAGTTGACTTCTGATCTATCATTCTAAGTCTTGATCTTCGGAAGTAAGTTCTTTGTCTTCGAAAGTTGGAGTTTTCCTTCGGAAGTTAGTTTTACACTTTGTCTTCGGAAGAGCTCCTTTTTCCTTCGGAAGTTCCACACTTAGCTTCGGAAGTTCTTTATTTGTTGTATCAAAATATTCTAAGTGATTTGGTTTTGGTTGCACCAGCCTTTCTAGATCCAACAGAGGGAAAATGATCGGTGAAGGAGAAGTTTCTAATGGGTCTCTAACTTTAGAGAAAGTCAATTATGTACCCGAGCTTGCGTTTAATCTGTTGAGTGTCTCTCAGATTTGTGATAAGGACATTCTAGTCTTGTTCAAGTCCAATGAATATCTCTTTTTAAAATCTGAGATTGATATTCCAGATGAGATGGTACTAATGAGGGCTCCGAGAAAGAATGATACATATCTTCTTGACATGGGTTCAAGGGAGTCAACATTTACCGTCACTTGTCTTCTTTCCAAAGCATCCACGTCTAAGTCTTTTCTATGGCATCGCAGATTGGGCCACGTTAATTTCAAAAATATAAACAAATTGGTTAAAAACAATCTCGTTAGGGGACTACCTTTAAAAGATTTTTCTGTGGTCGAAAAATGTATGGCATGTGCCAAGGGTAAACAACATAAGAAACCACACAAGCCAAAACTCGAAAATAGCATATCTAATCCCCTCGAGTTGTTACACACCGATTTGTTTGGTTCAATCAGTGTTAAATCAATTGCTAAAAAAATCTTTCTCTCTTGTTATAACAGATGATTTTTCCGGGTACTATTGTGTGAGATTTCTTGCTCATAAGGGAGAGGCTACTGAGGAGCTGCAGAAGCTAATTATTTCATTCGAGTTTATAAGCAAGAGAAAAGTTATGGCAATCAGAAGTGACAACGGTACCGAATTTAGAAATCAGATCTTTGATTCGTTCTGTGCTGCTAAGGGAATTTTAAGACAATTCAGTGCTTCAAGGACCCCTCAACAGAATGGAGTAGCTGAACGAAAGAATTGCACCCTTATTGAAGCCGCTCGTACGATGCTGATTGAATCCTCCTTACCCATTATCTTTTGGGCGGAGGCGGTAAACTGTGCTTCATACATTCTAAACAGGGTGTTGATAGTCAAGGACAAAATGAAGACTCCTTATGAACTTTTTCATAAGAGAAAGCCTTTAATTGACTTCTTTCGACCATTTGGCTGCTCCTGCACTCTATTGAATACTCAATCACAGAAGACAAAATTTGGTGACGTGTCTGATGAATATTACTTCGTCGGCTATTCTTCTTCTCAAAAGGCTTATCGGGTATATAACAAGAGAACACGTATTGTTCAAGAGTCGTTCTATGTTGATTGGCTGGAATCTAATTCTTCCGATGTTCGATCTGAACCAGCATGGTTCTTTGACTCCGATACGGTGTTTAACTCCTTTAATCATCCTGTCTTCGACGATGATGCGTCTATCTCCAATGTTCAAACAAAAATCATTCCTCCAACTCCATTACCTGTCATTCCTTAAGCCCATTCCACCTCATCTGCAAATGATGCCACGTCAGTTGATATTGCATCATCTTCATCATCATTTAACCTTGCACCTCCACCTGTTTCTGCATCCTTTCCTTCATCACTAACATCTACCTCATCACACCCAGTACCATCCCTCTCACCTTCATCTACCCATCCACAATCTATCAGCCAACCATATCCAAACATCCTGCCTATAGCCACTGATTTCAAAACATTAAAAGATCATCCTCATGATAACATCATTGGATCTATCACTGATGGAGTACGAACGCGGAGTCAATCTGGTTTGATTAACATTTGTCTCTTCTCTTATTTTATTTCCCAAATCGTTCTGAAACATGTTCATGCAGCTCTCCAGGACCCTTGCTGGGTTGAATCGATGCAATTAGAGCTCCAACAATTCAGAAAACTCAAAGTGTGAACTCTGGTCGATCTTCCACCAAACAAATGCCCAATTGGCATGAAATGGGTTTTTAAGAGCAAACCCGATGACCGTGGCATTGTGGTGCGGAACAAATCAAGATTGGTGGTGCAAGGATTTGATCAAGAAGAAGGGATAGACTATACCGAAGTTTTTGCTCATGTCGCCCGTCTTGACGCCATAAGAATTTTTCTAGCTCATGCCACTCATAAACAGTTCAAAGTCTATCAGATGGATGTCAAATATGCTTTCCTTTATGGAGACATTGACGAGGAGATATATGTGTGTCAACCACCAGGTTTTGAGGATCCCGATTTCCCTGACAGAGTTTATAAGCTTGACAAGTCGCTTTATGGTCTTCATCAGGCACCTCGAATCTGGTATGAGACCCTAACACAGTATCTCTTAAGCAATGGATTCTCTTGTGGCACCATCGATATGACTTTATTCATAAAGGAAGTGGATGGTGAGATGCTAATCGTATAAGTCTATGTCGATGATATTATCTTTGGCTCCACCAATCCAAAGTTATGTCAGGATTTTGAGGAGGTAATGCGTAGTCGTTTCGAAATGAGCATGATGGGGGAAATGTGCTTTTTCCTTGGGCTGCAAGTTGAACAAAAGCCAGAAGGAATCCTCATTCATCAAGAGAATTATATTAAAGAGATGTTGAAGAAATTTAAGATGGATGACGCTTCTCCTAAAATGACTCCATTTACTGCTCAAACATGCCTCACTCCTGACGAGAACGGGAAACCTGTTGCTTCTCATCTCTACAGATCTATGATTGGTTCCCTTATGTATCTTACAGCAAGTCGTCTCGACATCTTCTTTGCTATAGGATATTGTGCTCGATACCAATATGCCCCGAAAGAGTCTCATGAAAAAGCTGTAAAACGAATCTTTCGTTATCTTAAAGGCTCTTCTCGTTTAGGTCTTTGGTATCCTTATGGTGGGAATTTGACTTACATGCATATTCTGATAGTGATTCTAATGGTTGCGGGTTAAACAGAAAGTCGGTTACTGGTGGGTGTCAATACTTGGGAAATTGTCTGGTTTCATGGCAAAGCAAGAAACAGACCACTGTTTCTCTCTCTATGGGAAAAGCAGAATACATTGTTGCCTCCAGTTGCTGTTCACATGTACTCTGGATCCAGCACCAGACGATTGATTATGGGATAAACTTTCTCCATACATCGTTGTTCTGTGACAATGAAGCAGCTATTAGGATCACCAAGAATCCTATTCATCATTCCCGAACCAAGCACATTGAGACACGGATTCATGCAATCCATGATGCTTAGGAAAAGGGTTTTATTTATATTATTCCCATTGACACCAAAAATCAAAAAGCAGATCTTTTCATTAAAACATTTGATAAACCTCGCTTTTATGAATTGATCTCTATATTAGGTTTAATATCATTTTAAAACCCATTTTCCTTAAATCTATGTTCTGTACAAAATTATTTATTCTTCTCTTCTTATTTTCTTTCTTTTCTTTTAGTTCTACCTGCTCCTTCACTCTTCATCATTTTTCACAATTTAAAAAAAGGTTAAATAAATAAAATAAATAAATAAATAATAAAAAAATAAATAATAATAACAATAATAATTTATAGTGATATACGATAAAGTGAGAAATTTCCACATCTTTCTAAAATGTAGAAATTTCCGGGGAGAATAGGTATTAAAAGTTCTTTTTGTATTCCTTTGTAGAATAAAATGAGAAGCCTGGATGATGAAAAAGAAGTTAACAGTATTGTGTGGGATATGTTTGATAGGTTTAGCCAGAAACCAAAGTAAACAGTTGTCTTGTAGCTGAACTAATAGAACAAGAAACTTGTTGACTCAAATAATCCCCTTGACATCGTTAGCCTTCACAAAGTTTCAAGTCCTTATTCAAAAAAGATTGAGAACGTGATACCTCTTTTTTGAGTTATTCTTATCTAAAGTTTCTTTGTGTCAAATCATTTCAATCTATCTCAAAAATCAATATGCTTTTTCATCTTTGCATATAAGATGCTCCCTATTGTATTCTATCTTGTGCTTATCTCCTCTGCTATGTGTGAACATTGACCTGGAGTGGTGATCTCCTTTGTTGTATGATAGTACTGACCTGGAGCTCTCATCGGCACAATATGATAATCTTCTCTGTTATACGTAAGTGTAGACCTGAAGTTATCATCTGGAAAACTCAATTGATCAACTCCTCTGTTATACGTAAGTATAGACAAGGAGCTCTCATCACTTGATGTCTATAAGGGCTTTGCTTCTTTTAAAATATGACCTCTGTTGCTTCAAAGAGGAAGATTCATGCAAAGCGTGTCATTTGTTCAATACATCTTCAGGACATGATAAGTTTCTTTGCCAAATGTCTGTGGGGATTAGGTCATTCAGTGTTTTCTTTAAACATAAACCAAAACATGATAACAATAGTTGTGATGCATCTGTTGAAATGAAGAAGGCATGGACTTAAAAGGACGAGCATATCAGCAATCCCATCAAACTTTGATTTTATAGAAGATCTTTTTAGCTTCTCGTTCATATACTTTTATATTGTTCAAATTTTTATTACACAATTATTAATCGTGGTTAATGGTAAGGTCTTGTGGGGCTAATTTTTTTGATTTTGTTTACTTATTTTAATTCCTTTTATGTTTTTATTTTATTTTATTTTATTTTATTTTTATTTTATTTTATGTTTTAAAAGAAAGAGAATCGAAATAAAATTTTTGAAAGTTTTTTGGTTTAAAGCGAAATTATACTTTCATTGGTAGTTTCGCATGGCGAAATTGTAGCTTCGCCGGCTCTTTAGCGCTGTGCAAAGTCAATTTTGACCAAAGTTTTGCCTGGCGAAATTGTAGCTTTGCCTGGCGAAACTACAGTTTCGCTGCCTGCGAAACTATTGGCTATATAACTCAATTCGCGAAACTGCTTTCTCATTTTCGCACAATCGGAAGTTTATGTGTTCTAGGGTTTATCAGACGCCTCTATGTACGATATTGATTTTCCGAGTGTTTGATTCTTGATTAACCGTTCTATCTCATTCGCAAGTGAGTTTCGAACTCAGAACCATAACTTAATCGAAGTTAAACATCAGCATTGTGGGTCTATTCGATCGAGACTCTTTGGTACCTTCGCAGTTCTTACTGCGAAAGTACCGATAGTCCAGCGAAACTGAACGAAAGTTCATGTTTTTTCAGTGAAACTGTAATGTTATGTTGTCCGAGCGAACTTAACAGTTTCGTTGTGTAAACCTCAGCTTCAGTGCGCCGAAACTATATTTTCGGCCAGTCGAATCTACTTCACTGTCTTGCCGAAAGTAATGAATAATTTCTGACGAAACTATACTTTCGCTTGCCGAAACTAAAATTCTTTCTGCGAAACTACAGTTTCGGCCGGTGAAATTAACTTGGTTTTTGATTAATTTAATCTTTTTCTTGTTTTTCTTTAATATTATTATTTAATATACTATTCTAATGCGTTTCATTTGGTTTCAGGCTTAATGGCGAATCTGAAGTTTGACGAGAGGAACAACATTACGACGATCTTAGACGACACACACCCTAAAGCAGCTGGATTTAGAGACTGTATTTGTTGGCTGCAGAGATCTCCTATTGCATACGCGATCTCTCATTCTTCTACCATATACGACTTACATATCAGAGATATCTGGCGGACGACGGAGTATGATACGAGAGGCAACTCTCAAAGGATTGTGGCCAGAGTGATGGAGAATGAGGTGATCATTACTGTTGAGGTTGTATCAAGGGTGCTAAGGTTAGATGAAGATACAGGGGATGAGGTTTCTATGTCAGATCAGGAGGTGTTTGAGGCGTTTAGATCGATGGGATATGAGGGACCACCTTTTGGGACGAGAAAAGAGATTAAGAAGTCCTTCCTTTCTAAGGAATGGAGATATATAGCTTAGATCACCATAAAGGTGGATGAGATGGGCTTAACTTAGATTGGGCAAAAGCCATGGTGGTATGCTGCAAGGGAAAGAAGACAAATATTGCAAGACTGATATTTGCCTATATGGCAGAGAATATGATGGCACTAAAGAAGGATAAATGGCTGCTTTATCCTAGGTTTTTGCAGATGATCTTTGATGATCTAATTCCTATTTTGCCAAGACATGGGGAGGTTAAAAGGCTGGTGCAAATGAACACCCGTATCTTTGTAGATTGTTGTGCCATCCGTCACGTCTTCAGTGGAAGAATTACTCATCTGTCAGAGAACATGTACCCACCAGATAGATGGAGTTATATAAGGAGGGTGGACGAGTCTAAAAATAAAAGGGCTGAAGAGACCAGGGCACAATAGACAGATGCTGCTAAGAAAAGAAAATGATATACGAAAGAGAAGGATTATGACTTTGAGGAGGAGGTGCATGAAATGGCTGAGGAGGTAAGGGTTGAGAAAGAAAGGAGGTCAAAGAAGAAAGCTGATGTGGGAGAGTCTGAAAGTAGGACTAAACAGAGGCACCAATCATTTACAGATTCCTCAAGGAGAGAGGAGAGAGGTGGTTAGATGAGGATGTGATTAGAAACCTCAACACCTCTCTGGCCAATGAGTTAAGCATGATTAAGACAAAACTCACCAATCATGAAATTAAGGAAGGGCAGAAGGATGAAGTGATTGAGGGTATGACCAGAATGCTGATAGATCAGAACAAACTGATTAAGAGACTATTTGAGGAGGTGAATGATCTAAAGGCTGTAGCCGGCCTGCCCAATCAGCTACTCAATCTGATTTAGATGATTTGACTGATACTTCTAATTACCCATTTCTAAATGTTGGTCCGTCTTCCCGGGCGGGAGAGGGCACATCTGGTGCAGCAAGTGAAGAAGCTGGAGGTTCTGGTGTGACGAAGGAGACTAAGAATGTGGAGAATGTTGAGGAGATATTTGAAGCTAGATTCGTTAACATACAGTTTAATTTTGAGAAGGATTTGGTTGGTGAAGAGGTGATAATAAAGAAATCTGTTGAAAAGGATGCTGAGAAAGGGAAGGGGCTAATTGATGAAGAAGAAGATGATGAGCAACTGGTTGATTATGATTCAGAACCGGAATACTATGAGGTTGATTAGAGGCCCCTAACCTATGTTTCCAAGAAAGGAGACAAGGATATAGATGTGTTTGAAATGGCCAAAGATGAATGGTTTGCCAAAGAAAAAGAGCCTGAAGAGCTGACTCCCCTGTTTCAAAACATGGAAGGGTTGAGCAAAAAAGAAGCAGACAAGAAAATCATCAGTTGGTGTTACAACCCCGGCCTCAAAATGTTTATGATCAAGAGGAGAGGGGGAGGTATAACTTACATGCACAAGAGGAAGGCCTTCAAGACCTTACCCAAATGGGATCTGAGGAGGCTGGCGGCACTACCATTACTAAAAGCTCATCTAAGTGAAAGAGCCTCATTGCTTGAGAAGGAGATAAAGAATGGACTAAATGACAATTTTGAATCATTTGGATTTATGAAGGCCGAGAGGAGAAGATCCAAGAAGGATAAAGACTGGGAGACGGGGAAAGGGAAGATTGTGCTAAGGGTGAAAGCCCCTAAGACAATGAACAGGATCAGATTGGCAGATCCCCTCCCCCAACAGCTACAAGGCTTTGAGAAGTGGTTCTATGATAACAACACGGGGGAGGCGGTGATCAGGATAAAGAATGGAGGCGAATTCTGTTAATCCAGGATAATCAAACTTGAATCAAATCATGAAGATTATAGATCAAAATATGATAATCACAATCAAAACCTCTTTGATCTTCAATTAGATTGCAAAATATATTTTCAAGTAATCCCTCAATCAATTGGTCATGCAATCATTAGCCTAATTCTAATTACAATTAGGCTATTTATAGTGAATATAATATTCGCTAATTGCCCTTAACTCTCTAGACTTAGGCAAATTAATGGAAATAACATATAAAGCATAAAAATGACTAAAAACAAGAAAAAATGTATTTTGTTTACACAAAATATATTTATTACAATAAAACTCCTAGTCATCTAAATCTTCAACATCTCGTCTCGGTTCTTCGTCTCGAACGTGTCGGGTTTGGCTTTTGTTGGCTTTGATCGTGACGTTGACTTTTGTTGACTTAGACAGTGTTGATAATATAGACTATCTTGTACAGCTCCAACAATACTCCCTCTTAGTCTATCATTATCAACGTCTTCACACGAAATCAGCACCGAGAAGTCAACAGTAGAAAGATCTTCAAATTGAAGCTTTCTGAATCTGATGAGAAAAATTATTCATCTCATAAGCTCTCCCTATTTATGTACTCCCCCTTTTAAGTGCATCCTTTGTCAAGATATTAGAACAGCTTTTTCAAATCTCTAATCTTGAGTGCTTCAGAAGATGTAGGAGGAGGATTACTAGCTCGGTATCTTCTGTAAACTTGAGGAACAGGTTCTCTGATCAGGTACACTGCTCAACTGATGATCGGTCATCACTTACAGCAAAAATCTGAAACACATTCACAAACACAATCTCGACATTTCTAATTAGATCATTTCATTTTAATAAATAAACCTGTGTTTATCTGTGTATGAAAACAAGCGAACCCGTGTTTGTTTGTGCGTAATTTTTTTGAAATGCATGAAAAATGATAAAATGTAATCAACATGATATGGAAGACCTAAATGAATATTGAAATGAAAATTTATTATAATTTGTTTTTTTTACATTTATTTTTATTATAATTTTTTTAATTTTATATATCTATTTTTTATTTGTGTATATATATATATATATATATATATATTTTATATATATATATATATATATATATATATATATATATATATATATATATATATATATATATTTCTTATAACCGAGAACTGAATCGATCATTAGATTACATCCTCAAGATATACTTTAGCATAAAGAGGAATTTAAACATTGACAAGCAATGAGATCACACTGATAACTGAATCTAATCACAGTCCTTGAATGAATTTTGAAATTCTCAAACAGATCAATAACGATTGCTGATATGTTTGTCCACTTAAACCCATGCCCTATCTTTTTCAACAAGCAGCAGATGATTTGTTAAGGTTCGATTAAATACTTTAGAATGATAGGACCCCACAATCATTTGGCAAAAACCCTCGCCCAACCTCAGGATTTCTTGAATTTTGTTACGATCTTTACGGAACAAGGCTTGTGCATTCGTGTGCAAGTGATTATCAACAAAATAATGCATTCTATGATGAATTCATCGTTAGATGATTTGACACAACTTAGAACAAAATGGTGAGAGTTCCAGTCATCTCGAATCAAGTTTCCAGTTTTCTTTTCGTTTTTATTGAAATTAATATACTCTCCCTCTAAATTTATATTTTTGCAAACCATTTTTCTTTTTTTTATTTATTTTTTATTATTTTTTTATATTTTTTATAAAACTATGCAAAAATATAAATTTACCAATGAATATCTTCTAAACTACACTGATATCAAGATAAGGAATGCATTATGAAGAAATATACAGTGATTGTGAATTGAGAACTGTGATTGTGCACATAAAAATCCAAACTGTGGATAAAATACCATAACCTTAACCTGTTTGTTCCGCCTCAAATTTGAATTAGAAACAATCTATGTCAGCAAGCCGGATTACTAACAGTCCTCCTGAATTGTACCTGCACTCAAAAGCAGATTAGTCTGAAAGAGGAACCCCGGCCATCATAGTCCTGGGAGTTCCTTTTTCAACAGTAGAAGTAACCTGATTCAGCACACAATCTGTTGAAATATCAGGTTTTTCTTTATCCTTCTTTTTAATTTGCCAAATTACTTTCGCTTCAATTAATTTGGATTTGAATGAATTAAATTTGGAAATCAATTTTATGTTTAAGATCAGATGAAAAAGAATTTGGTTTTGAAACATTGGCCATTTTCATCTTTGAATCATGTGATACTGGCTTCACATAAAAAGGTTTGGATGGAGGGTTTTTCATCTAACCATTCAAAGATGTGTGCTTTCTACCTCTTGATCCAAAGAAGCAACCCGTGTTGCCTTTACCGACTGGAACATTCTTTGTAGATTGTGATCCGGAGAAGCAATTAGTTTTGCCTTTACCATTCGAAGCTAGTCTTTATAGACATTTCTTTACCACATGACCTTCTTTTCCACACTCAAAACAAGCCTTAAAAGGCTTTTGATGCTTGACTGACCCGTGTGAAGCATTTGAAATTGGAATTGCTTTGAGTTTGTTGCAGATTCTTGCTTGTTTTGAAGTTTCCTGTGATGAATAGTGAATGAGATCTTCACTGATTGATTGGCTTGTTTTGCAGTTGGAGAAGAGATCCGTATTGGTTTTGATTCAGCTTTTGGAAGCGTTTAAGACTTGACAATTTCATGTGATATCTTGATCTTTGAGGAACTGACACTGTCCTCTGTGTTTGATTCATCATCTGAGCTTGTCCAGTCTCGTATACACAGATTTGCTTCCAGTGGATCTTGATTGACAGGAATAGGATGTGTTGTTGTTGTTGGAACTTGATGATTAGGTGATTCCTGATTTATCTCTTCTTTCACAACCCTGACCGGCTCAAAAGTAGGAATTTCACCTGCTTTAAACTTATCAAAGAAGTTAGAAGAAATAATAGATATAGATTTACAAACAACTGGAACTGAACAATCATTATCTGCACTGTTAGCATTCGATTTATTGTATCCCATACCAATTATGGAATCATAATCATCTCGCACCTCTTTAAGATTCACTCATGTTAAACCTGCATGCAAACTATTAGTATCTTTATCACTTAAATCATTTGTTGAATGAAGTTTGGGAATGGGAGAGTAACATAGAGTAGATGGAGGTGGAACTGAATTAAATATAGTTTCACCATCTGAATGATATCCAATCCCATGTTTTACCCATGCCCCTTGTTGTTTAGCAATAAGCTCATCCATTTTCATGTGTGAAAAGGTCCGTTTATCAAGCTTCGTTTGAAGCTGTGTCGTTTCAAATTGAGCTAAAACAGCCCTTTCTCTCAGAATATTAATTTCAACGAAACGCTCCAAAATGGTTCTTCTTAAAAGATCATTTTCAGTTAATGCTTCATTAAGTTTCCTTGAAAAAGAAATTTTATTTTTCTTTAGTTTCTGATTAATTTTTTTTAATTCTTTTTCATTTTCCTGTAACAATCTGTTTGCCTTTTGAAAGAAGAAGAACACATATCCTGAACAGTCTCATAAGGAAGACCCATTATTGTTCTTTTTACAGCTAAACTCTTCTCACAGTCGCAAACCTTTGTGATTCTCTGTTGGTCCTTTTCTTTGACTTTTAGCATTTCTTTATCCTCAAACTCTTTCTTTTCATTATCATCTTTCTCATCTTCAGTATGCTTATTTCTCTCAAATTTAGGTTTGCTGACAATGTCAATTCTCAGAGCTTCACAATTGTCTTTGATTTTATCATTTGAATCCAAATCAGTTTTCAATAATTTCATATTTTCAATTAGCTCGGCTTTGTAATCAAGTATGCTTGTTACAGAAGAAACAAGATCAGTATTAAGCGTGTTGGTTTGATGTGGGAACACAGCTTGCTGAAATTCCTTTCTTTTGATGTCCAGCTCGAGAGATCTTAGCTTGTTGATCATTTCCATGAGTTTGGTGTCAACATAACCTCTTTCTTGCTTCAGCATTTTAACTTGATTATTCCATTCAGACGGAAGAGAGTCAAGAAGCTTTTGATTTTGTTCATGATTACTGAGATCTAGAACATTCTTCTTTAGATTATTTGACACCTTTAAAAATCGATCAATTAAATCTTACAATATTTCTTTCTTTATACCTACAAAAGAGTCAAACCGGCTTTGTGCTGTTGTGAGATGATCTGATTTAAAGTCTTCTGAAGATGACATTTTATTAAAAATTTTGAATAATTAAACGCCCCAAAAGTATTTTTCCCAAAAGTTATAAAATAATTCTCCCCCGTGAAAAATATTTTTTTAAATGTCACTCTGTGCAATCTTAGCAACTGGGATCAAGCTTGTTAATCCCGCCCCAAAAATTGTATAACCCGACCAACAATTTTTAAAATAATATGTAACCCACTAGATGAAATCAATTAATCCCGGCCCAATTTCTTTAATTTTTAATTAGCCCACATATCATTTTTGAAACAACAATTTTAACAAGACCAACACAAATTATTAGCAAATTGTTAGCCCAAAATTATTTTTAACTAGCCCAATTTGTTAGTCCTAACTTGATTGTTGAACCAAATAGTTAGCCCAATTGTTTGCGAAAAACTCAGCCTAATGACAAAAAGCCCACAAACCCAACTGCCATACACAAACCCTAACTCACCACCACATTTCATCAAATCAAACACACACTTAAGAATATAGTGTGAGAATGAAGCGGATGCTTCTAGCTAGGGTTCCGGCGAGCCGCCTTTCCGGCGAGCTGCCTTTCCAGCGAGCCGTCTTTCCGGCAAGCCGTCTTTCAGGCAAGACATTGGACCGAGTACTATCAGCGACATCGAAAGGCCATACACGGTGATGCCAAGCGATCCACACAAACAAGCTAAAACGACGGTGCAAACGAAGGTGCAAGTTCTCGGAGGATTAGTTCTCGGCTGCCGGAAGTAGTGGTTGTCGGTGGTGTTAGAGGAAGCGAGTAGTTATATGAGTACTCTTGTTCAGCTTCTCTCCGGCGGAGGTGGATCAGATTCTGGTACCGGCGCCGGTGATAGTGTAACTGTGGTGGTAGTGGAAGAAGGCAGAGTTATTTTAAAGGTTCGGTATTTGGTGAATTGTAACTCGTTGATTTCGGTATTTTTGATAAGATGCAAGTCCGTTGATTTCGGTACTTGGTTTTTTTTATTAGATGGGTTTGAACCAGATGAGTTCTCATTTGCAAGTGCTTTATCAAGTTATGCTCAGTTGGGTTCATTAGAAACAAGTAAACAACTTCATATATAGCATGATAAATCAACAAGGAATCATACTTAATCAGTTAATTCTAAATGGTTTAGTCGACATGTATGCAAAATGTGGCTAATGTATCTGTTAGGTTAATTTCGTTGGTCAAGTTCGAAAATTCGCAGATATTTTTTAACTTCGCAGATTATAAATTTTTTTTATTTCGCAGATATATTGTGTAATTTCGCCGGACGAAATTATAGTTTCGCCGGAAGTCAGCAGTTTTGCCGAAAATTGACAGTTTCGCCGTAATTTGCAGTTTCGCCGGAAAAGTACTATTTCACCGGAAAACGAGCGAAACTGCTAGTTTCGGCTGTAATTTTGCCGGAAACTTTGAACTTTCGTTGAGAATGATGCTAGTCTTGATGAAGATGTTGAAGCTCCAAGAACACCAACAGCACACACTAGTGTGTGTGAGAGAAAATTTCAGATCTAAATATTTTCTTTGATTTTTTCTTGTATAAAAGATGATGTAGATCCAATATATATTGTAGATAATGATAGATTTGATGTTGTTGATGTTGAATGTGTACAACTTTAAACTCAGATCTATTTTCTCTCTCTAAACCCCCATTTTCTCTCTCTAGAAATCTGATGAACAGCTTCAATAATCTTCAAATCTTCAATAAATTTGATCCAATATGGCTCTGATACCAAATTGTTAGCCCAGGTTGAACACACTTGAATCAAATAATTGAAGAATTATAGATCAAACAATGATGAACATAATGAAAACCACAATTTGATCTAACTTGATTGCATATGATTTGTACAAAGTGGAAACCCCAATCAATTGGTCATACAACCATTAGTCAACTCTAATTACAATTAACCTATTTATAGTCTAAACTAACTTTCACTATTTACATTTAGCCCCCTAGACTATTAAACTTGACTAAAACATGACTAAAACAAGATAAAATATATTTTGTTCACATAAAATATATTTATTACAATAACGTCTCAAAACACAATATATCTTCAATATCTCCACTCGGTTCTTCGTCTCGAACTCGACGTTTGACTTTTGTTGACTTTGACTGATACGTTGACTTTTGTTGTCTTTGACTATATTGATAATATAGACTATCTTGTACAGCTCCAACAAGAAGGTTTTCTAAGACTGTTGTTGGTATCTTTGATTGCTAGAACCAGCTTGAATATTTCCGCCTTGATTTCTAGGAGCTTTACATTCCCATGAGAAATGACCATAATTGTTGCAGTTGAAACACCTTGACTTTGATTTGTCAAAGCCAACAGTTTTATTTGCATCGGGCTTGTAATTCTGGTTAACATAAGAGTGTTTCTGTGTTTTGTAAGCAATCATTACCATCTGCCAATTCAAATCCATCTCTTCCACATCATCAGGATCCATTTCAAACAAATCCTGCAAAATAAGATCTAGCTGAGCTAGGTGACTACCTTGATAAGCATGAAAACTTGCCATGAAAGCAGTAAAAGTAGATTTTGACTCATCATCCTATAAAAGGATATTATTGACATCTTTAACTTTGCTGGTTTTAACAAATCACCCTCTTATTCTGGAGAATCACCATCTTTTGCCAGAAAAGCATTCTCCACTATGTTAGCAGGAGAAGCAACCTACTTATACTGAGACGTTGATGCAACTTTATCATTGTTTCTAGAGCTCTCATCAATTTTAACTTATTCAATTTTGGCAATCAAAAGTTCCAAATCCATCGGGAACTTTTTCAGTATGCTCAACAGAATGGTTGTCTGTTTCCATAAAAATGGAAGAGTATTGACAAGTCTGTCGTTAATTGACATTTTAGTAGTTAATTGCACGAATTTGTTCATCATTTGATTGATTGTTTCCCCAGTAAGATGCTCAAATAACTCTAATTGCCTCTTGAGTTCCTACTTTTAGAGATATTGTATCTCTCTGCCAACTTCACAAATAATCTTCAAGCTCTGTACATGGTATAACCTGTCTGATAACCTTCAAGTCTAGTCAAGACCTCCAATGGTAAACCCTTGCACATCAATGAGTAAGCTTTGAAGTCATTCTTAACCTTCTTTAAGTCATCACGTTGCAGACCATCCTCTAGATAAGGTTCTTGAGAGTCTTTTGTATAAACAAATCCTCTATCAGGACCATCTTATGTAACCGGGATATGTGGTCCTTTCTCTATTGACTTCCATAAGTCAGTGTCAAAGGATTTTAGATGATGTTTTAATTAGAGACCAATTCTTGAAATCAGCTATGCTCTTAAGCTTGGGAACTCTATTCTCAGAATCTTCAAACTTAACAATTTTGAATTTTGAATTAAAGAAAATTACATGTTTTTGTTTTTTTAATGTTTAAAATAAAACAATGAAATGAAAATATTTTTGGATTTTAGTTTTGAAAAATTTCTAAGTGTTTAATGAAATGTTTGAATACTGATGCTTGTGAAACGCGTAACTTTGAACAAGAAACGCCTAAGGGAATGCCTTAGTTGAATTCGGAAACGCATGTTGATGATGCGCCTGAACAATTGTCAAACGCCCAAACAGTGTAGAAGTGCCTAGGGTATTTGGTTAATTTTCTAATATTTTAACCTAAGACGCCCAAATAGTCTCCAAATGCCTAGAATTTCAGAAGTTTCAAAACGTCCAAACAGCCTCAAAGCGTCCAAACAGCTGTAAAACAACTAGTCTGAAATGCCTTAACAGTGATAAAATGACTAAACAGTTGTGAAGCGCCTCAACACTTAGCAAATTTTCAGATGTTTTTCAAACAACAAGCGCCTAATTCATCGTCTTCAACAAACCAGATCTTATCAAATTCTTCAAAACTTATTCAATTGATCTAAAAACTTCCAATTAGGTAGAAAATAGATCGATTAACAATCCTCAATCGTCATTTTGATCAAACAACAACAACAAATCCGTTTTTCTGGTTGAATTAAGGTTCGAAATGAAGAAAACTTTTCGCTCACAAATCTGATCAGAACTCAGATCTGAATGGATTAAAAACCAAATTGTGATTCAATTCATGTTTCTATGGAAGAAACACAACTGAAAAAACAATTAATTAATCAAATTTCAAGCAACACAGATTTCCAGTGATTCACAGAGCTCAACAATTTGATAATAAGCTCTAATCACTGAACCAAAAGCTCTGATACCATTAGACAGGTTAAAATGGATCGATCTATGATGATATTGTAATGTAATGATCAATACAAACACAATAAAATCAAAACACAAACAATTACTTTAACAATTCATAGTTTTCATTGATATCAAAAGTTGTGGATACAAAGTGTAAGGGGGGCCTATTTTTACTATCAAAAGAAAAAACAAGGAACATATATTTACAAATAAGTCCTTATGACAAAGAGTAATGACAAATGCTAATCTTCTAAGAGCTCTAACAGCATGACAAAATCATTATCCACCGTGTAAAAACAATCAAGGATCCACAACACATGAACAAATGTTCATTCGCTGTGAACATAAGTAATCATACAAAGGGTGTCCACAGCGCATGGCTAATTAGTCATCAGCTGTGAACATTAGTAATTATACAAAGGGTGTCCACAACGCATGGCTAATTAGTCATCAGTTGTGAACATAAGCCAAAAAGTCAAAAGATTCACAGTGTATGACAAAGTGGTCATCCGCTGTATACTCAGTTAAACTACCAAGAATTCACAGTGCATGACCAATTGGTCATCCGCTGTATACACAGTCAAAGTCAAAGGGTTCACAGAGTACAGTGTACTACATCCTACAGCGGATGCATTGTTCATACAGCGGACGTGTAATAGCGGACAACTTAAAATAAAATTTTAATTGTAAACTGTTTACACAGCGGACATATACACTTTATACACAGCGAACGTACATTTTATCCGTTGTATATATAATTTCACACTTGTGATATTTTTAGTCATCACGAGTGACAGAGAGAAAAACAAACTCAAAACATTCAAACATGTCCGTTAAACCCTTAAACCCTTGTTTGACCTCAAATCTAAAATCTATTTGATTTCTTTTCAGATTTACAATCAAATAGTTATAACACCATGATTCTGTGTATCAAACATTCATTAAAACATCTGATTCTATGTTTCTGATTCGAACATTGTTTGACCTAGGTCTAACATTAACCCGATATCAAACTTATGTCATTTGATGTTTTAAAGCAAATCAAACAATGAATAAGTGTTAGATGATCTTAACGAAGTTATTAGAACTATTGATTAGATAAAATTTGATTAAGTGTTCATCGGGTACTTTAACAGACATGATCCTCATGCCAAAATCAACCAAAACTTAACTTTTGATCTTTAAAATTTTTGACATTAAATTGATATGTGTTATAATTTGGTAAAAATGTTCAAAAGGCAGTAACAAACATGTAAAATCAGTTAATTTGGCCTAGATTTAATCATACAATCATTAAATGCATATTCATTCAATGTGCATTAAATGGTTTGTTTTGACCCTTTCATGAACAAGTGGTTATGTGTTAAAAATTATTGTATGATATTTAAATAAAACAACTCCTTGTGATAAACCAACCATCATGCAAGAACAATTTGGATCAAAAACAAATTGATCAAACACGATTTTAGATACTAAAAATCAATCACACATTTGACTTTCTCTTAGTCAAGCTGACTTTCTATTCAATACCAATCAAACACACATTTTTGATCAAACAAGTGTTAAGCATTCGTATGTCATTATTTTATAACAATCAAAATTGCCCATTGAATACTGATCAACATTACAACATATTTATCATCACACATCATTATCCGACGATACACTAACATTTCTATTATTCATTACAGATATTGCGAATCTAGTATTTGTCAGAGATCACAATCCTTGTGCTTTCCTTAACGCTGAGTCATTTAAAGTAGAGAATTATAGAGATATCATCAATGCAATTAGACAAACCAGACTTTTTTATGCTATGACAGCAAGACTAGACATCTAAGAGAATCACATAGTCCAGTTTTGAAATAATGCTCATCTAGAACAAATGCATGACCAACAAGTTGTTGTGTCCAACATTCATGAGCATCATCTCATCATATCTGAGGAAGTAATAAGGAGAGTACTACAACTTGTAGATGAAGATGCCTAATGCCCAATTGAATTTGTTAAGAATTATGTACTTCATGTATTTAGACAGATTGGGTATACAGAACCATTAAAAGAAAGCAAATAAAGAAGTCATACATGTGTGCTCAATTTAGATTCTTAATGCACACTTACCAAAAGACAATGACAAACAAAAAGACAGGATGGGATGCTACTTCTTTGAGAAGTTCATCTGTTATTGCAAGCAAATAGCAAGGAGACCATTTAACTTTGCAGCCCAAATACCAATAGAATGATCTATAATCTAACAGTGGTAACGAACAAGTTCCTGATGTTTCCAAAATTCCTACAGATGATAATTGATGATCTCATACCAAATATTCCAAAAGAGGGTGTTATCCTTCAACCTATCATTTTAATGGACATGTCTTCACAAGAATCAAATCAAGTTTGTATCATAGTGAGGAAGTGCATGTTCCACCTCACATGATTAACTATGATCTTCCTGTACCAGACATATTTTTGAGGATTCAAGAACAAGGTGAACCTCAACTGATGTTTCAAAATATTATACAACAACAACCCATCATTCAACAAGCACCAATCATTCAAGAACAACAAGCTGCTATAATTCAAGAACAAGTCACTGTTAAGCAAGTGCATGTTGAATAAGAAGCACAAGAACATGAGCAAATCCACTTTGAGCATCAATTTCCGTCTCCATCTCAAAGTCCAACTTTATCTGATCAACAAACACTATTATCCCTATTAAGAGGCATTGATTCATCTCTTGGAGAACAATCAACTCATCAAGAAGAAATTGGTATTACATCAATTATTCATGAGTCAGAGCAAGCAGAAACAAGTACTCATGAAGAGCATGTAGAAACAGATGAACAAACAAGTGAGATTCCTATAGATTAGGATATAGAGTACTCAAAAGTGTTTCTATTCACTGAGTACAACAAACTGATTGAAAAATCTAACAACAGAGCTAAGAGGTTGAAAGAGAAGCTCAAAAGCAAGGATGATGAGATAGACAAACTTAAAGCAGATCAAACAGCTCAGAAGCTGATTGTTCAAGTTTTAGAACAACAACTTGAACAAGCAATGACAGAGGTCAAAATGAAAGAAGAAGACCTCATTAGTGCAAGACTTGACATTGCCTACTTAACAAAGCAAACAGAAGGCAAAGATGCTGAAATAGATGAGCTGAAAAAGATGCTTCATACTCAAGCTGAAAAGATCAACAGACTTAACAGAGAATTAGAACACCAAGACCCTCAAGTGAAAGAGGAAGAACATTCAGAAGGTCTAGAACAAGACTTGAGTGATGATTTTAAAGAACAAATCATATCTCAATCTGAAGAGATAAGCTCGAGGGAAATAGACAAAACTATCATTATTCCTGAGGATTCGTACACAATGGATCAATTATTTGAAGAATCTAATCCATTTGAAAGAATTCATTATTCCCCCATTCTAAGACAACACTTTCATACACCAGAAACCCAACAAGAACAAACAAGCATCATTCCTGTAAATCCCCTCAATGAAAAACAAAAGGAACTGATCAAACAGTTTGCATAATCAGTGAAAGAATCATCCAAACAATCTAAAGATCAAGCTTCATCATCAAAACCACAATTGAGAACATATGAAAGAAAAAGAAGAAGACATTACTTAGCTTTATCAAGTAAAAGAAAACAAAAGGTTCAAGAGGTTGATGAACCTGAATCTCCACCATTAAAACTACTGAAAGTTGAAGCTAAACCAATGGATGAGGATGACCCAAAAACAAAAACCTCTGATTCAACTGTGTTAGAAGAGGGTGAGATAGAACAGACACATGATCAGCAAACACAGCCTATCATTATTTTAAGTGACTCGGATGAAGAAGATGAGGAAAAGGAAGATGATGATGATGAGATACACAACATACAAAACTCTTTACAGATTACCCTCATACACTAATGGGGATTGAGTTGACTACAAAAGGATTTCCCTATGAATCATTCATAAATCTTAATCTAACTGAGATTAAAGATTTGCTCAAGGATTTTCAAGAAGTAATGAAAAATAAGACTGGGCAAACATACAGAAAATATAAAGAGATCAAGGATAGACAAGAGCTTCAAAACAATTTACCCAAAGATCCTCAAATAGATAAAATGACCTAGTCCAATGTTAAAAGCTAGTTGAGTCATACTAGAATACAATACAGATCATATGTAGGAAGATCTATCTCATAAATGAAAGAAATGAAAAGAAAGACATACAAGAACATGCTAGCAAATGCTCTTAAGCCATAGCAACCACATAGTGTATCATCTTTGTCAACGTATCATCAAGTTCCACCTGGGCTACATGCCATTAAAGAGCCTAGATAGTTCATGCCACACAGGCTATGGCTAGAAGGAAATAAGGTGAGGGAGATGATCAACGGGAAAATAAATTTTGTTTAATTATATGACAAAATTACCCTCACAGGCTTAGCAGATGAAAGAAAGATAGTGGCATGGAAGTATGATGAAGTCTGGGATGCAGTTCTAATCAAAAGAGTATCTGGACTTGTCCAATACTTATCATTCATATCCTAAATGTGATCCTTAAGCTATGAAGGCAGGCTTGATCTTATGCAATTAAGAATGGTCAATCATACAAACAATCCTAAGGGAGCATATTTCTATCATATCTTGAGAGCTTACATGAACAGAAGGCACCAAGACATGAAACAAAAGGCAGACACAGAAGATAAGCTTCATATTGCCAAACTAAGAAGAGAACAACAGTTAGCAAGCAAGAAAACAAACAATTGAAGAATCATCATCACATATTGATTCAAAGATTTTGGAAAGGGTTGGCTACCCTGTGAGACCATCTGATTTGAAGCTCATCATGAAAAAGATAGATGGAAATCAGTACAATAACCCGATCACTAGATGGTACTATGATGAGACTCATTTTGAGGTTGTGCTTGAAAGAAAGCTAGAAGGGAAGGAAGCAACATACATAAGGTTGTTTGATCCTGTGGAAATCAAACTCCTTCATCCTTCTTATGTTTCATTTTTTAAGACCAATACATTTCCAGCTAAAGAAGATGTATTATGTAAAGGAGACTGCTGCTATTTTATACACATGTTAAGGATTTTGGGAACTGTGTATGTAAAGGTTACTCTCAAACAAAGGCTGCAAACCAATCAACAACCATTAACACATATAGAAGGAATAACAGGGATGAGGATTTCAGACAACAACAATCTAGAAATTTTGAAAGGCAATCATGTTGTAACCACACTGGTTAGCAACATTGATTTGCAGAATATATATCAATCAACTCTTGAGCAACTGGTCCATCTTACAATAGAAAGTAAATATGATGATCATAAGAGTGCAGTCAAGTATTTCAGTGAACATTTTGTAAACTTTAGAAATGATCTAAGGATTACCCTACTGACCGATCAAATCAAAGAAACTGAAAAATATCAAGCTACTGAGAATGATGTTGAAGTGGCTTTGAAAGCAACATCTGAAGTGAAGAAAAATGTTAATGAAGCTGGTCTATCACATTCATAAAGGTTCTTTAACAATCAAAGAATAAAACAAACAATCACAATTGTCTAACCATTCAAACAAACAAAACAACCATAGCAAACAACAAACACATCAAATAATCAAGCATACATAGTATATCATACATAATCAAGAAACACAAACAAACAGATCTGACAAAATAACAAGTCATATCATCAAACATACATAAAGTTATCATACAAGGATATCTTATTACACATGTATAATCAGTGAACATATGAGTAATCATGCAATCATACATGATCAGTAAATCATACAAGTCATTCATTTAATCATTGAAACAACCAAACAGTCAATCAATCAATCATCCAAGTATAAAAATAGAACAAACATTCAATCATACAAGTATGAAAACAGAACAAACAATCAAGCATTTAATCATGTATAACAGTCAAACATGCAATCAAACAACATAAGTTAAACAAACAATCATAAGAATCTATCATATCAATCACGCACATACCATTACAAACAAACAAAACATTAACAAGCAAACACTAAAAAGATGGCAACATCATCATCCTTAGGGGAGTATTGTTGGAATCAATAAGTGCATTAAGAAGGATAATGCTTGCCATAATCAAACATAATGTATTCTAACATTCAAACAATCATTAACTAACACATTAGTATCATTAACAATCATAACAGTCACTAATGTAGCTTAAATTTCTTTTTCAAGTTTGTAGATAAAAGAAAATTTTGCTAAGTGTCTGCAGCGGATGGTGACATGCCTATAGCGTCTATGCAGCAGATGAAGAAAAGAGTATAAGTGTCCACAGCGGATGACCAACACACAGTGGATGTTCAATCCACAATGGATGAACACTCCACAACGGACATCTAACAACGGACATCTAACAACGAACAGTGTCCAAGACACAACGGACAACTTATCAACCATTCACAATGGACGACTGATCATGCACAGCAGTTAGTCTACCATCCACAGCGGACAGCTTATATACTTAAGATTTTTATCTAATTTTCGTTTACATAAGGGTAGTTTAGTATTTGTAAATAGCTTTTTGTATAGGCTATAAATAGCATTCTACCCTAATCCTTTGTAAGCTTTTGAACAAATCAATACAAACAAGCAGTTATTATTCATTCAAGCATTCATATCACTCGTAATCACACAAACACACTAACACACACTGATATTATAGCATTAATCATGGGTTTCCAAACCATGATCATTGCTTGATTGTTAAATCTAAGAGATTTAAAAAGATCCTAAGGGAAATCAATCAACAAACACAACCTTAACTTGTTATTGTCACAACCTTTGTTGTGTGTTGTTTTTGATTTCATCATACTTACTAAGAATATACCTTCGGAAGAAACTCTGCTATATCTTCCGAAACTTAAATGTGCTTCTAAGTACTTATATGTTTTGAAGGAAAATTTTTTTCCGAAAGCAATTAAGTCTCGGAAGCTTCATTCATCCTTTGAATAAAACTTTTGACGTTTAATATCTTCAAAAAC
The DNA here is from genome assembly GCA_025215565.1 of Flaveria ramosissima. Lineage (NCBI taxonomy): Eukaryota > Viridiplantae > Streptophyta > Magnoliopsida > Asterales > Asteraceae > Flaveria > Flaveria ramosissima. Next base: position 44,772,183 of record CM046046.1, read on the forward strand.
CAAATATATCTCGAAAGCAAAATACTCTAGTATTTTTCTTCCGAGGCAAATTTTTATCAAGCTAAGGAATATCTTTCGAAGTCAAAATGGCTTTGAAAGTTTTCTCAAAACTTTCAAGGACAAATTACCTTCGGAAGATTTTAACTTTAAAGAAAAGTACTTTTTTGGCCATATTTTCAGGGGTGTGACCGACATCTGGATTTTAATGTTTATCCTTTTGAATTAACTTTGTCTCAAATCCAACTATATAAATATACCTACAATGGTTCCCCCTCTTTCTTATTTCTCCTCATCTACAAAAGTTCTAACCCTAACTTCACCCACAAACCGTCTTTGTTCTTAGCTTTCTTCACTCAAAAGCTTTTTAATATGGCTAACCCTAAATCCCGAAACCAACCATATTTTTCCATGCAACGTCACAGGCAACATAATCAAGTTGCTCTGTTGTCATCTGAAAAAGATCTAGGTTTCTCAGATGTTTGTCGCTACCTTTCTCAATCAAACTACCTCACTGCTCTTATAATAGACCCTTCACTGTATGAAGAATAACTCTTTGAGTTCTAGAGGACTTGCCAAGAAGTGATCTTGGATAGTTAGAAGGCACCGTCTACCATAGTGCAGGGGAGGATTGTTTTCATCACTCTAGCCATAATCAACTCTCATCTAAGGCTGGATGATGAAGAAGACGAGCTGTCCTCCCCCAAATATGATGTTAATTACTCGTTCCGGTAGATGGGCTATGAAGGAGACTACATAGTCGGAACATTCAAGAAAGGTAAGGTTTCCTCTCAGTGGAAGTACCTCCTCCATGCCATTATACACTCTCTATCTAATAAACATGAAGGATTGGACCAAATTCTCGAGGACTTATCCTATATAGTCCATGGAATGGTTCATGTGCCCAAGTTTAAGTACTCCCAGTTTGTCTACACAAACTTGCTTGCAAACTTGGACTCCTTAGAGTACTATATGTTCCATAAATATGATTAATACATTCTTTACTAAAAACTAGGCTCACAGTTAAGGGGGATAGGTAATACTCTTAAATTGGGACAGATGAAGCCCAAGATCTTCAAATTCATGAGAAAGACCATTATTGGCTTCATAGGGGTAGAAACAATCCTGGTTCCAAAAACGTTAGAGCTCATTACTCAAGGCGACAACTTGGTAGCACCAGCCAATGTTGAACCCACACCTTCTATATCTGCACCACCCACACAACCACAAATTAACCATCACCTACACCAGAAAATCCAAACGAACCCTTACTCAGTCTACTCAGATTAAGCAGGCCCCCATGCAACCACCCATGCAAGAGGAAGTGGAACTAAAAGCTCCCACTTCCCCTGAGGAGCAGACCACTCCCTTTACTTCTTTGATCAGTGCTGAGGTTACTCATGCTCAGCCTGATAAGCTCATTGCCCAAGCCTTAAGCCATCACTCTAAGTCTCAAAACTCAAGTGATCAACCTTTAGAGTAAACCTACCATCCCCAGCCGTTTGACATAAATCAACCTATCTCTGGACTTCAAATTTATGATGATGAGGATATGGGCTTCAATGAGTACCATGAGTCTCTCTTCTCTTCTGTTGCTCAAGGAGAGATGTATGCTCTTGAATCACCCATATCTAGCCCACATCATCCACCCCAACCTTAGGTGGACCTCCCTGAACATATTCAGAAAGTCCATATGGAAGAGGCTCTCACTTCTGCAAATGATAACATTATTAAGACCTCAACCATGACAACCCAGCCCATTCACACTTCTTTTGAAGCTGTCATGGTGCAGGGGTAATCCAGCAGCCAAGAACCCAAAGCTAGTGGTGAGGAAAACAACTTTGGTCATATTCTCTCATACCCAAACTGTCCAAAACCTGCACCTATTTAGTTTCAAAGGTAAGTCACCTGGACTCTCAGGTGGCTACCTTAAAAAGACAGGTCATTGATCTGTAACTTGAGATCACCGATCTCAAGGGAAAGTTAGCTGGGAGACCTATAAGGCAAACTCAGCCAGGTCAACAAGAACCTGTGGATGTGGTGGACCTAACCCTTTGCTCCCCTATGCAAGAGGGTCATGCTACCAAACAAGGGCAAAAAGTCCTACCTAAAATCACAAAACCTGGGAGTTCTGCCAAGAGTATGGACACAATGGACTCACCACCCTCACTTGCAGTTTTCTATACTCAACAACCTCCTTGTGCCCACATTGATGTGGATGCCTTGATTCAAAGCGTATTTGAGGAGGGCATACCAAGGGCTATATATACCCCTTCCTACCCTACTAAAAATCCATTTGTAGGATAAAGGTATGATTCTGATAGAAGAGCTTTTGTACGCTCTATATCTCAGGGACAACAAGAAGTCTTCAATTTCCAATCCCTGAGATACTATGAGAGCTTCTTTTTAGTTGAATTCCCACTTGCCAACCCAAGTCAAACAAGGCAAGCTGAAAGGTTAGCTGAGAGAATACAAGATAGGGTGGTTGAAGAGCTCAAGAAGGGGTCTAAATTATATAAACAGAGGCTAGCAGGCAACACTGTTGGTCAACTGGATACTGAGGCGGACCCTAATATTAGCTTCAAATGGGAAACCTTTGTTGAAGGCCTAGTAGTTGAACCTATGAACCTTGAGATAGGAATTGCTTTAGCACCAATTATCCTAAGTGAGGCACCAGCTGGTGAATGTGTCTCACAGCCTCTCTCTAGCCTGAGCTCTAGTGCTACACCAAGCAATGAAGTCCAAAGCTCTCTCCACGCTGAGTCACACAAGCCAGTGACTGACAAAGAGAAGAGGCAGATGACCTCTGAGGAGATTAAGTAGGAGAAAAGAGAGAGGAATAGGAAGACAAGGGGAGAGAGTTCAAGTGAGGCCCCTGACTTCATGGAAGCTGCAATCAGGGTGGCCCCTAGGCCAAACACTCAGGAGGATGCGTTGAGGGCAACCAGATTGAATTACTTGAGTTTAGAAACTATGATACAGATGAAATCATCTCTCTTCTATTGGAATAACCCAATGAAATGGAGAAAATTTAGGTGTTAAAAGAGAGGAAGGAAGCTGAGGCAACAGAGTTGCTCCTCAAGATCAAAGAAGAAAGAAGAAAAAGATTATACAAAGCTCCTACCCTTTCCCCAATTCAAGAAAGCCCTGAGGCAAAGGTTGTGGCTACTGCACAAGAAACTTAGGTAAGTAGGGAATAAGATAGGCAAAACATGATAACCTACCCAAGTGCCATAAACCTCTATCTGGTCTTAGACCAATTTCCCTTATCCTATGAGTACATAGAGTTTGAATACCTCAAGCAGTTTGAGAAAGAAGTGCTAAAATAACAAAAAGCTGCTAAGAAGAAGATGAAGGCAGAGGCTGCAAAGTCAAGAGCCACCATCCAAGAAAATCAGAAGAAGTTTGCTGACAGACAAAAGATGGTGAGCTTCTTGAAGCGTTCTTCGGAAGCAGACTTGGTCCAATTTCTCTATCTACCATGGATGAGCACATTAGAGTGATCAAGTAGAAGATCAAGAAGGGTGAGTTGGTTGACTTGCATTTTCCACCAAGTCCGGTTGCACCTGAAGCTAAGGTCAAGGTTGAACCACAAGAGACAATTCAACCAAGACCTAGTGCTTTATCTCAATAAGCTTCATCTCTGTCCCACAACAGGGTCCTGATCCATCTCCTTTTTAACTTGTGAAGGAAAAAGACCTAAGTGAGAAGCACAAACAAGAACCATCTGGTACTCAAGGCCAGCCTTCTTAGTTAGAGTACATAAAGAGGAAGAGGATAGCCATCAGAAGAGACAAGAAGAAGAAGAAGTACAAGGCATCCACCTTTGCAACTCAGGATGAGTCAGAACATCTTGAGGGTGATCAATAAGAGGCTTCACAACCAACTCCACTCATTATAGAGCCTCTTGCGGTTGAGAGACCCATCCTGTCTTGAACATTTGCTACTAACCCAAACATATTGTATGTCACTAGAGATCAAGGGGGTCAAGATATGTACTTCAAGCACAATATACTTGAACTTCCTTTGCATGATCTCTAAGACATGAGAAGATACTTTGAAAGTCTGAGGAATCATGACCAACTGATGATGAAGGGAATGGTCTTGATTTTGATGAGGTCTGTCAACAGATGAAGATTAAGATTCAAACTGATCCTTCAGTTTTGGTAGCATCGTCCTAGGAGGAGTTTGTAAGGATTACACTTAAAGGCTGATGCAACCAAAGAGCTTTCAACAAGCACATGTGAAGTACTTAAAAAAGTTATTTTTAAAGATTTGATATAACTCAAGTAATTTCTCTAAGTATCAAATCTTCTGAACCCAAAAGACCAAATCTTCTGAATCCAAAGATAAAGTCTTTCGAATCTTCAAGACATAATCTTTCAAAGTCAAGGGACTAATTTCTTTCAAATACAGAGAAGACATGCTTTCTCTAACTTACTTTTGACAAAAGCTGAACCATTTTTCATTACAACTTCTAAAGACTTACCCACTTAAATAAGTTTGTGAAAAGTCCATACTTTTTCAATTGTAGATTAAGGTTTTAGAGTATGTAACTTTCTACTTTTGTACTTTTATCCTTTTTGTATTAGATAAGGATGTGAGTTATGGCATGTCATAGTCACTAGTTAAAAGGCAATCTACCTTTTGACATAATGTTGATCTTGTTGTCTAGATTAGTGTTTCCAGCTGGCCTTCAAAGTATGGCCGGCTGTAGGATGTAGTATAAAGTATCTCAAGTACTTGTTATTTGATTTAAGTGTTCTTAAAAACCATCTTATTGTATTCTTGTTCTGTTGTTTACTTGTGTTCTTTGTTTCAATATAAGTCGGTTTCTATTTGATCTACTAAGTGTTCTTAGTCTCTCCTAACACTATAAAATTGTATTGACCCCCTTCACTGGTCTTGCAATACTTCATATCCCATCTCCTTGATGGTGGCACTCACCACATCCTTAGAGAAGGAAAACACACCATCTACGTCATTCAACTTCAAATGTTGACGAACTTTAGTGCAGGATACAGTGACCTTCATCCCATGTATTGTCTCCATGACGACCTTGACTCCATTCTCTTATTGTGTGGAGCAAGTGTTCCAGAATTCCTCTATGTTGGACTCACAAATCACATGTTCTGCAGTGATAGCAAAGGAGTAATTGCTATCTTTAAGAATTTAAGAACCGGATCATAAATTTCATCACCTATGGGATCAATTGATACGCTAATATTGTGATTTGGACTGAATTCTAGGGTCTGAGCAGCCATTTGAAAGTTCTTTGATTTTTGGTAGACTTTGAGAGATTTGAAGATTTTGAGGATTTGATTTGTTTGAAATATTAAAATGACAATGGTGGGAAACAATTATTTTAAAAAGTTAGGGATAATATAAATTTGAGTTTTAAAATATTTTACCATCGTAGTAGTTGAAATCGATAGTGTTTGATGATGAAACAGTCTTTTCAGGTAACTAATGTGGCGCCACCATCTATCGTAAAATAAAAGTGGGATCTACCAGATCTTTTTCAAAAACATGTGAATTCATCCTACCTGCTGAATTTTCCCATTCGGCAGATACCCACTTTCCCCTATTATCTACTAAACTACAGAATTCGATAGATAACCAGATATCTGCTAAAATTCGGCAGATACCTATTTATCTGCTAATTTGCAAATTTTAGCAGATATGCAGTTTTTCCCATTTTATCAAAAAAAATTTCTTTACAAAATTTTCAAATATCATTAATATAAATCATTCAATTATTCAAAGTTAATCATTCCAATAGCAGATACAAGATATTTAAATCTAGATTAATCGAAAGCCTTTGTGAAAAAAATTGCATGTTGTTTATTTGTATGGACATTAATTAATTTATTGAATTTCTTTTTGCACAGTTTATAATGAAATTATGCCTAATATCAATGTGCTTTGTCTTTGAATGCTAAACAGAATTGTTGGTTATTAAGATGGCATTGTTGTTAGTGTGAATTGGAGTGTTTACGAAAGTTACTCCATAATCTCTAAGTTGAGTTTGAATCCATAGCACTTATGCACAAGAACTTGATACATCAATGTATCCTGCTTTAGCAATTAATGTTGAAATACTACTTTGCTTCTTGTATTGCTATCAAACCAATCTTCCCCCTAGAAATTAACATATTCCTGAGGTGGACTTTTTCTTGTTAATGCATCCCTCGTAGTCATTATCAGTATATCCATAGAGATTGAAGTCAACACTCTTGGGGTACCATAATCCCAAATTAGGTCCACCTTTGAGATACTACAGAATTATCTTGGCAGCTATTAGATGTGAAATTTTTGGAGCAGCTTGGAACTGTGAACATAGGCATGTGGAAAATATGATAACTTGCCTGCTTGCTGTGAGATACATGAGAGATCCAATGATGGCTCTATATTATTACTGATCAACTACTTTCCCCTCAACATTTGGTGATAATAAAGATGTCTTTGACATTGGGGTTTTAGCAGCCTTTGCATCAATAGCTTAAAATCTTACTAAGATTTCTTGAACATACTTAGATTGATTTATGAAGATGCCATTAGAGGTTTGTTTCACTTGTAGCCCTAGAAAAAAAAGTGAGTTCTCCCATTAAACTCATCTCAAACTTTGACTTCATAAGACTTTCAAAGGCTTTGCACAAGCTCTCATTTGTAAACCAAAGATGATATCATCAACATACACTTGTATTAAGATAATATGCTAATCAACCTTCATAATAAAGAGAGTTTTGTCTATTGATCCATTACTGTATCCATGTTTTAGGAGAAAGGTAGAGAATGTCTCATACTATTTTCTTGGTGCTTGATGAAAGCCATAAAGGGCTTTATCAAGTTAGCATACATGATCTACATACTTGGGATCTTTAAAGCCTGGAGGTTGGTAGACATAGACTTCTTCATTAATCCCACCATAGAGGAATGCACTCTTAACACCCATCTAAAACATCTCGAAGTCTTTGGAGGTAGCAAATGCTAGAAAAATACTTATTGCTTCAAGCCTGGCCACAGTAGCTAAGACTTCATCATAATCATTCCCTTCTTCTTGTGTGTATCCCTTGTACCACAAGTCTGGCTTTGTTTTTGATAACAATGCCACAGTCATCTTTCTTGTTTTCATAAACTCAGTTGGTCCCTATTACAGTCTTCTCTATCAGAAGTGCACATAGTTTCCAAACCTTCTGTCAAGAAAATTAAAGAAGATCTTCTTGTATTGCTTCTACCTAGCTCTTATCTCTAAAGTCTTGTCAACTTTCTTTGGCTCTAGTTGAGAAAGGAAGCATGAGAACACATAAATGTTTGCTTTATTCACCCTACTACTTCTTGTCTTGACACCCACCTCTATGTTGCCAATGACATTTTCAAGTGGATTCTCTTTATGAATTATTAGTCTTGGGATTACTTGGAATTGTTGAGAAAGATCCAAAGTGGAGAAGTTTGTTTCAGGAAGTTTAATAGATGGATTTCATGGTTCATCTACCGAAATGACTCTACCTTCAGCACTTATGATACTTGGATCATTTACAAAGGGTTGTCTAGTACGAAAATGATCATGAGACTTTTTATCTAAGGAGTCATAATGAGCATGTGATAGATGACCATATTGGTTGTGGTACCGGCATCTATTTCTGCTGAATGTGGTTGGATTGTTTCAGCAGATGATTGGATATGAATTGGTCTTTGTGGTAGATCTACCCTATGATCTTTAGTAGTTAGGGCTTGTATATTTGCTAACTTGTTAAGAGATTCCCCTAAAATATTTTCAATCAAATAATAAAATGCATTTATGTGACGAGATGTTATACTTTTGCAAATTAATAAAATAAAATAAAATTAGCCTAAAATTAGTTTATTTACATTTAGGGTTTGATATAATATATATATATATATATATATATATATAGATATGTATAGAGATATATATATATATATAGATATATATATATATATATATTTTACATATATATATATATATATATATATATATATATATATATATATATATATATATATATATATATATATATATATATATATATATATATATATATATATATATATTACTGATTTCATGATACACGGTCACTCATGGCCCTAATATTAGGAGATATTCGATTTACTGATAGTAAACGTACCTGAATAAGTGAGAGATGTCATATTTAGGTTATCCAGGCCTAGGGAATCGTAATCCTTTGGGTCGTGACCCTGAATAACATATATTAAACATGCTTACAAATAAAAGGTTTCGATAAAAAAATAAAAAAAGCCGGTGAACAATTAACAAACTTCAAAATATTTCAAGGCATGAATTACATTTAGAACTATAGATAATAATTTGATGGACAATCTATACATTTAGCAGCCGACCTCAATTGTGAAGTTCATCCTTCCCTTGATATATATCTTTCTCATTGTTTGGTTAGAAATGTCGGGTTCAATTCGAGTCATCATTTTTAACTAAATTTGAACGAGACCTATTATGGGAGTTTTCACCCATCCTCAAGACATAAATTTAGCCAAACCATATATATACTTATTTTCTACATGTTTTATTTTGATAAAATGTGGGTTATGATTTTAAAAACTCACCATCTCATTTATGTTATTTTTATAAAATCAATATAGTGTTAGTGTGTTTACAAATACTAAATGTATATACACGCTTGATAACGTCCCGGTAACAAGTAGGAAATGCCAAATCAAGGAGCACTTTGACTTGAAAATTTGCTTCTTTATTTTGAGTGTAAGTTCTTCAAAAGAAACCTTTATAATAGCCATAAATTGATATAAAGTGAGGATAGTGTATAGATTCCTGTCTAATCAGAGAGACATTCAAATTTTGTGTATTGAAATGACCATTCTCAAGTAAGTATATTAGGGTGGTTGGGGGGTTGATGCGCCCCCGCATAACAAAATCGCTACAGGTCACATCGTCTTGGGGCGTTTCATTGGTGACACGTGTAACCGTCTCATCTACCTCAAGCTCGTTTTTCTAATGCACCATGCTTCACATGTCCGATGTACTCCGCATCATGGCCATGTGTTGAATTTGACGCTTATTCACCTCCCACATGGTGTTTCTTCATTCCTCATCATCATATGTAACACCCGGTTATTTATTATTTTGAAGCCGACGAAGGAAGAAGAAAAGAAATAAAGTCCAAAGTCGAGGGACCAAACTCGCCAATGAAAGAAAGTCGGGCGAGTGGGAGTATATAAGGGAGAGGGCAGCCCTTACCCTCTCCCCCACACTCACATTTTCAGCTATCAAAGAGAGGAGAAGAGAGAAAGGAAGAAAAGAGGAAGAAAGGGTCGGTTCGGGTGGTTCGAGTGGCCAAAATCGTTGTGAAGCAAGCCAAATCAAAGCCCTTGTCGTTGTGCTCGTTTGTGTGAGTTCTAGGACCCCACTTTTTCTTGTTTTCAACCGATTTTGGGGCTGGAAAGCATCAAAAACCCGTTTTTGTATATGGATGTATTTGACCCATTTGGGTGTGATGTGTTTCGAGTATGTTTCCGGGCTTGTGTGTGCTTGTATGGTGTTGTGGTATGCATTCCTAAGGTCTAAGATAGTTGATTTAGGCTTAGAATGGGTTTGGATGAGCTTGGAGGCCGAAAATGGCAGATTGGGTTCGGGATGAACTCCATTCTGCATCAGCTAGGGCTATACGACCGAATGAAGGCCATACGGCCGATTGAGAGGCGATTGAGGTTCATTCGCACGATTGGGATTCATACGCACGAATGAGGGTTCATTCGCACGACTAAGGTTTCATTCGCACGAATGGGAGTCCAGTCGCATAGGGAGTCATACGACTGAGAGTCCAGTCGCATATGTGCTTAGTCGCATGAGTCCATTCGCATGAGGTTAGTGGCATAAGTGCTCATTCGCATTAGTTCCATCCGCATGAGGTCCATACGCACGACTGGGTGTTCATTTGCATAGATGTTCATCCGCATGAGTCCAATCGCGTGGTGTTCAGTCGCATGGAGGTCATGCGACTGAAGGGTGTCCATAAGCCCGAAGAGCATGTAAGATGACGTAAAGTTTTGACGTAAAGTTTAGTTCGACTGTTATGGCCTTAGAGAGTATGTTGGGCATGATGATGATGATGTTGCATGTTATGCATGTTATGTATGTAAGATGTTGCCCTGTATGATGATGATGACTGTGTATGATATGTTCCTTATTATGATGTATATTTATCTTTCTTATGGCTTTACGTGTCATGTTAATGAATGAATAAAGTATTATGTAACGTAAAGTGAAAGATAATGAAAGAGGAACGTGAAGTAAGAATGCATGCATTAATGAATGATGAATGAACGAAGGAAAGGCTTGCAAGCACATATATGAGGTGAACAACTCTGTGTTGCAAGAGACTCGGATGACGTGCAATCGTTGAGATGGCCCATGGGGTGAGCAACCTTGTTGTTGCAAAAGACTCGAATAGCGTGCTATCGTTGATGTTGCCATGAGGTGAGCAACCTTGTTGTTGCAAGAGACTCGGATAGCGTGCTATCATTGAGATTGGCAATGAGGTGAGCAACCCTATGGTTGTAACAGACTCGAATAGCGTGCAATCGTTGAGATTTCTATTAAGGTGAGCGACTCTGTCGTCGCAACAGACTCGGAAGAATGAACGTATGAAAAGAACGAAAGTTAACGAATGTGATGAAAGATAATAATGACATTATCTGTGTATACGTATGATGAATGATCGCATGCGAAAAGGAATAGTTTTTAATGAAAGTAAAGTACGTTTTATTATAAAACTAGAACTCACTCAGCAACGCTAACTTTTTATATGTTTTCCAGTTGGCAGGTAATGATTGCTGAGGATGGCACTGCAAGGCTACTCGGCTCTTTTGGGATGGCATCCGTTTATAATGCTTTTTTGATGTAATGCAAACATGTATTTTGTAAACGGATAATGATGTATTATTTGACAAAAGTGTTTATATAGAAATGAGATGTCATTTTTGAATGTTTCCGCTGCAATATTTTCAAGAGGCAAATGTTAATATATGTTTTATGTGCAATGAATGACCAACTGTAGGCGTCCCGGGAACGGGGCCTTACATCATACTCATGTCATTCAACATGGATTTGGCGGGAAGATTGTATGATGAGAGAACGGTGGTGGTGACTGAAGGTGGAAGGAAGAGCGGTGGTGATCGAAACTGGCAGAGGAAGAGGTTTGGTCGGGGTGATGCCTCGACGGCTAATAAGAAGGCACGGGTGGATGACCGCCGTGTGGTCACGTCGAGCGTAGGATCGAGAAGGTGTGGCAAGTGTGGAAGAGAGCATAGTGGGGAGTGCAGGTTTGGGTCGAACTTGTGCTTCAAGTGTGGAAAAGCGGGGCACATAGCAAAGGACTGTCGTATGGTCCAGTGCTTTAACTGTGGTGAAGAGGGTCACATGAGCAAGGATTGTAAGAGGCCGAGGGCTGAGAGCTCCGGGGCGAAGAAGACAGGAGGTGAAGGACCGAGGGCGAGCGCCAGGGCATTCACCATAACACAGGAGGAAGCTAGAACGGACCCTGATGTCGTGTCCGGTACGTTTCTGGTGAACCAAACTTTAGCTTCTGTGTTATTTGAGTCGGGTGCCAGTAAAAGTTTTATTTCTGCTGCTTTTTGTGCTAAGCTGCCTGTTAGTAGTAGACGTGTTGATGCGCCCTTTGATGTAGAAACTGCTATAGGTAAGTCTACCAGGATTTCCAAGATGATTGAAAACTGTGATGTGGAGCTAGAGGGTCATAAGTTTCCTGTTAGACTGTTTGTGATGACCTTAGGTGGTTTTGATTTGGTCCTTGGGATGGATTGGTTAGCAGACTACGAGGCGAGCATTGCGTGTCGCAAGAAGATGATTCAGTTGTCAGCGCCTGATGGTAGTTCAGTGACGGTTTATGGTGATCGGGTTACTACGATTCCGAAGGTGATCTCGATGACGGTGGCGGGAAAGTGTATGAGGCGTGGATGTAGTGCTTACTTGGCCTATGTAAAGGATGTGGATACACCAACACCACAACTAGCCGATGTACCGGTTGTGTGTGACTTTCCAGACGTGTTTCCAGAAGACTTATCAGGAGTGCCACCTGACAGAGAGATCGAGTTTCAGATTGATCTGATACCGGGTGCCCAACCTGTCGCCAAAGCACCGTATCGGTTGGCTCCGACCGAGATGAAAGAGTTCATGGAGCACTTGCAAGAGCTACTTGATAAGGGGTTCATTAGACCGAGTATCTCTCCTTGGGGTGCTCCGGTATTGTTTGTGAAGAAAAAAGACGGTAGTATGAGGATGTGTATTGACTACCGTGAGCTGAACAAGTTGACGATTAAGAACCGATACCCCTTACCGAGGATAGATGATTTGTTCGATCAGCTTCAGGGTGCCAGTTGGTTTTCGAGGATAGATCTTCGATCCGGTTATCATCAGTTGAATGTGAAGGAACAAGATATCCCTAAAACAGCTTTCCGCACGCGCTATGGTCACTACGAGTTCCTCGTCATGTCTTTTGGTTTGACCAATGCGCCAGCTGCTTTTATGGATCTGATGAATCGAGTGTGTCGGCCGATGTTGGATAAATCAGTGATCGTGTTTATTGATGATATCCTGATTTACTCGAGGAGCGAGGCAGAGCATGCCGGTCACATTCGGGAAGTTCTAGAGACGTTGAGGAGGGAGAAGTTGTACGCCAAGTTCTCCAAGTGCACGTTCTGGTTGCGCGAGGTTCAATTCTTGGGTCACGTGGTGAATCCTGACGGGATTATGGTGGACCCGGCGAAAGTGGAAGCGGTTATGCAATGGAAGTCACCAAAGACGCCATCCGAGATTCGTAGTTTCTTGGGTTTGGCGGGCTACTATAGAAGATTTATCCAAGACTTCTCTAAGATTGCTTCTCCACTAACTAAGTTGACCCAAAAAGATGTGAAGTTCGTATGGGGTCAAGCTCAAGAGAAGGCGTTCGAGGAACTGAAGGCGAGATTGACTCAAGCTCCTGTTCTGTCATTACCCGATGGAAGCGAAGATCTAGTGGTCTATTCTGATGGTTCCTACTCGGGGTTGGGGTGCGTGTTAATGCAAAGAGGAAAGGTTATAGCCTATGCATCCCGACAGTTGAAGGTTCATGAGGTCAATTACCCTACTCATGACTTGGAGCTAGAAGCCGTGGTCTTTGCATTAAAGATTTGGAGGCACTATCTTTACGGGACGAAGTGCACCATATTCACTGACCACAAGAGTGTGAAGTACTTCTTCGAGCAGAAGGATCAGAACATGAGGCAGAGATGGTGGTTGGAACTTATAAAGGATTATGATTGTGAGATCCACTACCATCCGGGCAAGGCCAATGTGGTGGCTGACGCCCTTAGCCGGAAAGAGAGGCCCGAGCCGATTCGGGTGAAGGCATATCAACTGATCATGACCTCTGATGTAATGAAGCAAGTTAAAGAGTTTCAAGATGAGGCACTGAAAGAAGATCATCTTAACTCTGAAAGAATGCGAGGTCTGGTTGGGGAATTAGGTGAGAACACACTCGGTGTTAGAACCCGATTCGGTTGTCTGTGGATTCCTCGTTTTGGGGATCTATGGGTGAAGGTAATGGATGAAGCTCACAAGACTCGATACTCCATTCATCATGGTGCCATGAAAATGTACCAAGATATGAAGAAGGATTATTGGTGGCCGGGTATGAAGCGCGATGTGGTGGAGTATGTGAGTAAGTGCCTTACTTGTTTACAGGTGAAGGCCGAGCACCAAAATTCGTATGGGAAGATCCAACCTTTGGATATACCGGAATAGAAGTGGGAGCACATCACCATGGATTTCATTACGAAGCTGACGCGTACCCCGAAAGGGTACGATGCCATATGGGTGATAGTTGACCGTTTGACGAAGAGTGCTCACTTCCTACCGATCCGCGAGACATACTCATCTGAGAGGTTGGCTGATCTGTTCATCAAGGAAATTGTAACTCGTCATGGTGTACCGGTGTCTATTGTGTCTGACCGTGACACTCGGTTTACATCCAAATTTTGGAAGAAATTCCACGATGCTATGGGGACGAGGCTACATATTAGCACAGCTTATCATCCCCAGACTGATGGTCAGTCAGAAAGGACCATTCAGACACTGGAAGACATGCTTCGGGCATGTGTGATTTATTTTGGTGGAAGTTGGGATGACCACCTACCGTTAGCTGAATTCTCATACAACAACAACTATCATGCCAGCATTGGTATGCCTCCATATGAGATGTTATACGGTAGGAGATGCAGAACACCCGTTTGTTGAGGTGATATTGGTCAGAAGGAATTGGGGAGCGTCGAGGTAATCAAGGCTACGACTGAGAAGCTTGAGAAAATTAAAGCCTTCATGAAGGTAGCCAAAGACAGACAGAAGTCGTATGCTGATAAAAGACGCAGGCCGATTGAGTTCCAGGTGGGTGATCGGGTTATGTTGAAGGTCTCACCTTGGAAGGGTATCATTCGCTTCCGAAAGCGGGGAAAATTAAGCCCAAGGTATATAGGCCCTTTCTGAATCATTGCTCGAGTAGGAGAGGTGGCCTATAGACTGGAGTTATCGGATGAGTTAAGTGGAATTCACCCGACATTCCATGTATCTCATCTAAGGAAGTGCTTGGCAGATGAAGATATGATTGTTCCATTGGAAGATATCGAAGTAGATGAACGGCTCAATTATGTGGAGCAACCAGTGGCAATCATCGACCGAAAGGAGAAAAGGCTGAGAAATAAAATGGTTCCTCTTGTGCGTGTACAGTGGAAGCACAGGAAGGGATCCAAGTCAACGTGGGAGACTGAGGAGGAAATGAGACAGCATTATCCACATTTTTTTGAAGAATAACAGGTTTTGGGGACGAAACCTATTTAAGGGGGGTGGACTTGTAACACCCGGTTATTTATTATTTTGAAGCCGGCGAAGGAAGAAGAAAACAAATAAAGTCCAAAGTCGAGGGACCAAACTCGCCAACGAAAGAAAGTCGGGCGAGTGGGAGTATATAAGGGAGAGGGCAGCCCTTACCCTCTCCCCCACACTCACATTTTGAGCTATCAAAGAGAGGAGAAGAGAGAAAGGAAGAAAAGAGGAAGAAAGGGTCGGTTCGGGTGGTTAGAGTGGGCAAAATCGTTGTGAAGCAAGCCAAATCAAAGCCCTTGTCGTTATGCTCGTTTGTGTGAGTTCTAGGACCCCACTTTTACTTGTTTTCAACCGATTTTGGGGCTGGAAAGCATCAAAAACCCGTTTTTGTATGTGTATGTGTTTGACCCATTTGGGTGTGATGTGTGTGATGCGTTTCGAGTATGTTTCCGGGCTTGTGTGTGCTTGTATGGTGTTGTGGTATGCATTCCTAAGGTCTAAGATGGTTGATTTAGGCTTAGAATGGGTTTGGATGAGCTTGGAGGCCGAAAATGGCAGATTGGGTTCGGGATGAACTCCATTCTGCATCAGCTAGGGCTATACGACCGAATGGAGGCCATACGGCCGATTGAGAGGCGATTCAGGTTCATTCGCACGATTAGGATTCATACGCACGATTGAGGGTTCATTCGCACGACTAAGGTTTCATTCGCACGAATGGGAGTCCAGTCGCATGGGGAGTCATACGACTGAGGGTCCAGTCGCATATGTGCTTAGTCGCATGAGTCCATTCGCATGAGGTTAGTCGCATAAGTGCTCATTCGCATTAGTTCCATCCGCATGAGGTCCATACGCACGACTGGGTGTTCATTCGCATAGATGTTCTTCCGCATGAGTCCAATCGTGTGGTGTTCAGTCGCATGGAGGTCATGCGACTGAAGGGTGTCCATACGCCCGAATAGGGCTGTTGCACTTGAAGGAAAGTGTAGTTCGACTTCAGGCTTCCGGGGGAAAGTGCAGATGTAAGTTTTGACGTAAAGTTTCCCATAAGAGCATGTAAGATGACTGTTATGGCCTAAGAGAGTATGTTGGGCATGATGATGATGATGTTGCATGTTATGCATGTTATGTATGTATGATGTTGCCCTGTATGATGATGATGACTGTGTATGATATGTTCCTTATTATGATGTATGTTTATCTTTCTTGTGGCTTTACGTGTCATGTTAATGAATGAATAAAGTATTATGTAACGTAAAGTGAAAGATAATGAAAGAGGAACATGAAGTAAGAATGCATGCATTAATGAATGATGAATGAATGAAGGAAAGGCTTGCAAGCACATATATGAGGTGAGCAACTCTGTGTTGCAAGAGACTTGGATGACGTGCAATCGTTGAGATTGCCCATGGGGTGAGCAACCTTGTTGTTGCAAAAGACTCGAATAGCGTGCTATCGTTGATGTTGCCATGAGGTGAGCAACCTTATTGTTGCAAGAGACTCGGATAGCGTTGTATCGTTGAGATTGGCAATGAGGTGAGCAACCCTATGGTTGTAACAGACTCGGATAGCGTGCAATCGTTGAGATTGCTAATGAGGTGAGCGACTCTGTCGTCGCAACAGACTCGGAAGAATGAACGTATGAAAAGAACGAAAGTTAAGGAATGTGGTGAAAGATAATAATGACATTATCTATGTATAGGTATTGTTAGGACCTGGCATTTGAACGAAATACCTAGTGATTAGCGTGTTAAACCAACTCAAATAGTGCGAAATCCTATTTGATTGGCGATCCAATCAGTGAGAACACACGATGAATCAATCAAGAATTGAAATCAACGTCAGAAATCGATTAGCAATCGATTTGATGTGTTCTGTGAACTTGGAGAACGATTTGGGAGGCTTCTGGACGGCTAGGGTACGTCTGGAATCGTAAAGGGATGAATGCTTACGTTTTTCCACGAATTGGGTCTATTTATAGGTTAGTATTGTTCAATCGTGCGACTGGGCCATAAGTATGGTTCAGTCGTGCGATTGAACCATGCGGTTGATTCATCCGCATGACTGAGTGTTCAGTCGTGCGATTGAGTCAATCTTATGTGTCAATCATACGACTGATCCAGTCTCATGGTTCAGTCGTGCGATTGAGTCAATCGTATGAAGTTATTCATGCGTGTGGTCCATTCGCATGGGCCATTCGCATGAGAACTTCATTAAGTTAAGTTTGAATGTTTTATTTAATATAACATAATGTGTAACCATTCAAACAATCATAAACCCAATCAATACAATCACGACTCATTAATGAAATATTAAACATCACAAGTAACAACCAATTCATATCATTTCATTAATCGATACTATTACATCATAATCAGACAGACAAGATTTATTACATTACAACTCATGATCTAGGCACATACATGCATCAACAAACTCCCCCTTGGATCTAGATCTATCTAATCTCTTGTCTTCTGCATCACCTCCTTATACTTCTTGTACTTCTCCTCTTTAGTGACTCCTGCGTGAATCTCAAACGCAAAGCAAAGTCGTATAACATTTTGGAACTGGAGGGCTTGTACAATGTCTTGTGTGTCATAGAACAGTGGCCACTTGTATAATGTATAGACATCATTAGCAGACAAGTTGGTTAGCCACATCGGGTCGAATACCCTGATAGTATCCATTTGGCCCTCTTTATTCAGAACTATGACAGCTTCAGCAGTTCTCCAATCATAGTACCACCATTTGAAGTGTGGAGTGAAGTCCTGTGGCATTTCCCTAAGAGGGATTCTCGACATAGTGCGCGGAGGACTCCACTTCAACACAATCTTGGGTTTGCCAGTAATGGCATCAACCTCAGACCTTCTTATATACCTCGTAGGCTGTTGTGGTCTGAAGTTAACCCATCTGGTGTGGTACTCCTTCTTCAGGGCAGCCTCGAACCAGCCTGACATCTTTCTTGGGTCAGCATACAGCAGCTTTAGCTTAGCCAGCTGGTTGAGCTCAAAACCAGGTAGAGTTTTCAGATCATGTGGGAACCTGAAGTACTCTATGCCCTGCTCCCTCTTAACTGCATACGCGTTAAGGTCATCAAAATAAGCCCATGATATAATCCTGCCTGACACCTTATGGTGTTTCTTGACTCTATAGAGCTTGGTGTAGGCATCTTTCTTTGGTGCAGCACGCTGGGCTCTTACTTCTTCAAAACAGGCAGCCCACTCAGCCTTGCGAATATCTACGTCATCATTGGAGGCTTGGGCTGTTCCTTCAGTCTTTTCGGTTTCCTGCTCCATCTTGTCTAGTACCTCAAACGTATCACTGACTAGGGATTCACCCAGATTGGGGACCACATTACCCTCGGTGTCAGCATACTGAGGGTACTCTTCTGCAGTAATATCTTCAACCTCAACTTCATCAACGTCGTTTAGTTCTTCATCACTGGTTGAATCAACTGTTGGAGCATCCTTGACTATTTCATCAGGATTGAGTCTGAACATCTCTACCAGTTGCTCATCAGATAGGTCATGAATTATTTCCCCTTCTTCAGGGGTATAACTCACAAACCGTCTCACAATCCCTTGTAGATCAAGAATCATGGTTAATTGAGTCTTGACCATTTGAAGGGGAGCAAAGTCAAACTCATCCCTTTGAAAGTTTGGATCTGTTTGATATAAACATTCAACACATAAATCATTCGTAAGTAATCAAACAGAAATATATTAACTTAATATATAAACATTCAACACACTGGTTTTCATTACATGATTCAAATACAAAATAAATAAATACATAAGACATCTAATCTGTACTTTTGTCTTGAATCATGGGCGTGTCGCTCGGAGGAGCAGAAGTGGTCGACGACTGGTCCTGTCGATGCTTAGATCTTCGCTCTTGACCAGAAGCAGAGGCCGATGCAGCCGCATCCCCTCCTTCTGCCTCGTCATCATCATCTCTGCCTTCTGTCCTGTCTTCCTCAGTCTCTTCCTCATCATCATCATCTTCCTCATCATCATCATCATCTTCATCATCTCCATCTCCATCATCCCTGTCACCCTCCTTTAGCTTCAGGGGCTCATCCTTCGACCCCTTTAATCTCAGCATAATCGTCTTGTTGGTCGTCTCCAACTCCTCTATACGTTTGACGGACTGGGCCTGCTGGTCCTGGAGTTGGGACACCTCGACTCTCTATGCATCGATTAGCTGATCTGCTTGTCTATCACCCGAGCCTGCTCTGCCATCTGCAGAGACTGGGCAGCAGTCA
This sequence comes from Flaveria ramosissima, assembly GCA_025215565.1. Taxonomy (NCBI): domain Eukaryota; kingdom Viridiplantae; phylum Streptophyta; class Magnoliopsida; order Asterales; family Asteraceae; genus Flaveria; species Flaveria ramosissima. The sequence goes on from CM046046.1 coordinate 44,791,334, forward strand.
GGTCGGTCAGCTGGCGGATCTGCGCCGCCTTCTCCTCATCTGCAGCGAGCAGGCGCATCACCATACGGTTAAGCGCCGACAGCTGCTCCTCTACCCCGATGTGAGGTAGAGTCGATCCATAAACATGTGGTGGCTGGGCTGAGGGTCCAGCATGATGTGAGGTGGTGGTGGCAGTGGCAGTGGTGAATATGGGTCGGTAGGCTGGTGCTGGTGATGTAGGTGTGAATGGTCTGGTGGTGAATGGGAAGGATACAGTGGTGGTAGGTAAGGTGGTGGATGTGGTAGTGGGAGTAGTGGATGTGGTGGCTGTGGTGATGGGTGGTATGTCAGAGGTGGTGGTAGTGGTGGCTGTGGTGGTGGAAGTAGTGGCAGCAGTGGTAACGAAGGTCAGGCGACGCTTCTTCTTCTTCAATCCATGGGGTTGAGCCATCCGCTTCCTCCTAGTCCCGGTGGAAGTGGATGCTCCCCCTGCAGCTCTGCTCACTGAACCCGGAACATAGTTCGGGTCAGTCTCTCTCTCTGAGGAGTCCCGAGGGTGTTCACCAACCACCCTAAGCCCGTGGTCTGTGGGAACAACTTTGCTTCCCACAGTCCTAGTGAGGGGCTCCTCATCTGACTCCTCCTCCTCTTGATCACCAGCTACAAACTCCTGATGGAAACCGGCCATCTCAGCAACCTCTCCGGCAGTGGCTGACCCCGGGGGAATAACGTCTGAATCAGTGCCTCTAGATGGAGCAGGCATATCATCCCCGGCGTCGCCGCTATCATCATCATCAGAGTCAGTATCTGGTATAGCAATATGCTCAACATCTGAATCACTGTCATCGTGACGCCATTTGCGTCTACTAGGTGCCACATAATCAGCACGGGCCAGATGCCCAAACAACCTCCTGACAGGGGGCTTCACCTGCTTCCCCCTGTATACCTTCATCCGGCCTAGCGTAGTGTCATCCATGACCTCAAGAACAACAGCATCATCCTTCTCTTTTGGCAGGGAGGGGAGCTTCTGGTCAATGATCATCTGCATAAATCTGGGGTACATACAGAAGCCTTCCTTCCCTTTCCCCTCGATGTTCTCCACCAGGTAGGTGAATATCATCTTGGAGAAGCTGAACGGGTGGTTCAGCACCAACGCAACATACGCGTTCTGGATCTGGTCGGAAAGCTCATCAAAACCTCCCTTCCTGGAAGCTATACACTTTAGCAGCACGTGCGCAAGATACTTAAGCTGGGGACAGAGGTTACTCTTGTTGAGTACCCCAGCATTGATGTCCCCAGAGTACTTGGCTCTCATGAAACATCCTCTGACAGTGAGGGGGTGTAGACGAGTAGGACAATCAGCATCGTCCCCTAACTGTAGAACAATCCTCAAATCCTCCTCTGATACAGTGATAGCCTCACCAAAGATCGTACTCCTGATGCAATGAGGCTCAGAGGATCTATCAACAGTCGCGCCTTCCCAGAAGGCCTGCTGCACTGATATATACGGAGTGCATGGTGTAGAGATAGCATGAGCAATCCTGGATCTCAACAGAAATGTAATAATGCCTGCGAAGTCAGCTGCGTTCCTGGATGTCAAATCCAGATGAGCACATATGTTATGCTTGGTGCTCATGTTCCATCGACTCGCCATCTGTAACACATAACAATATAAACATTAGTATCGTTGGCTAAAAGCAAGATGAAACACTTAGACTTTGAATAGAATGTCTCTGTCATGCGATTGAGGTTGTGCGACTGAAGACAGTCGTGCGACTGAACAGGGCGATTGAGGGTCAGACGTGCGAATGACCTCATGCGTACGACTGAGTGTGCGACTGGACTCATGCGCATGAACTCTTATGCGGTTACACCAGTCGTGCGACTGAGTCTCATTCGCATGGTTCAGTCGTGCGGTTAAGTGAATCGCTCCCTTCAGTCGTGCGACTGAAGTTCATCCGCTTGTCCAATCGTATGACATCCTGTCCGTTCAATTCAAATTAACTTTTTCATCAATTTTGAGTTTTAGACTTCGTGTTTTGGTTCATTAGACTCGCAACCCATTCGTGTAACACCTAACATCTTTAATTTCATTAATTTGAGTCATTTAGTTAGGTTATTTTGTCACGCAGGGCACAGTTTTCTAACGGGTCTGATTATCCAGATTCAGAGTCAAATTGAACGATTTGTTGATGTTTCTTTGTCGCAAATTACCTGTAGAATCGAAGTAAATGATCAGTATGCAAGAAACGAAGGTTTTAAGGAGATCAAACGAAATTTTGGCAGAGTGACTTTAGTCGTGCGAATTAGGGTTTCTTTGAGGGTGATGAGTCTCTGCGACCGACTCCTCTTCTATTTATACTAACCCTAGATCCAATCGTGCGACTGAGTTCATACGCACCATTCAGTCGTGCGAGTGGAACTCAGTCGTGCGATTGGGTCAGTCGCCCTTCTCCAGTCGTCCGACTGAAGTTCAGTCGTGCGACTGACTCACTCGTTCGCACTTAAGCCTCCGACTGGACTAATCGTATGGTCCATTCGGTTTGATGGTCCATACTCATAGTTCATTCGTGCGAATGGACTCCATTCGTATGGTTAGTCCATACGTATGGTCCATTCGTGCGAATGGGTCATACTTAGTTAATTTTCTGCCATTTTGACCAATTTACATTTAAAACTCTTTTAGATTAATTAAATTAACGTTATGAGCTTTTGATCATCTCAGACATGATCATTTTATCTTGAAAATATTTTGATCACCTCAGACGTGATCCTTTTAACCAATTTAGTCACCTCAGACGTGACCTTTTAAACACTTTGTCACCTCAGACGTGACTGTTTTAAATTGTTTAAAGCACATGTGGTCATCTCAGACATGACCCTTTTTAGTGAGTTGATTCCTTACTGATTTTCCTGATGTAGTTCGACAAACTAATAAAATTAAAATTAAAAACTACTAACTAACTTAGGAACTTAAACAAATTACATAAACAGACATATTTTTGGCTTTTTGTGAGAGATAAATCCAGAGGTTGATATCTACGGGATTTGGTTCGGAAGTAGATAGCTTCAACTTAGATTGATCATATCTGGACCAATTCAATTTTGGAATCATACAGGTAAGTCAAATCAAATCATTTGGGACTAGTTATTAAAACTTTTGATGCTCAAATTCTCGGTGTTCATCCAAAGTCGTTAGCAACTTAAGGAAATCATACTGAAACTCTTAGATTTTCACATTGATTTTAACCTTTGAGCATGTAGCCACAATGATTGTCAGTATGTTTGTCCACTTAAATCCATACACAGACTTTTGACACAGACTGGTGACTTATTTAGGTTTAATTATTTCAACTAACATTTGTGAATCCCACACTTATATGGTAATCAACATTCCTCAGGAGCTTTTGAGCGGTCTACGGGTATTATTACAAGAAGAGACTATTCTTAGAGCTTTCAAAGAGAAGCCTGTCCTCAGGTCAGTGCCATCGCACAGCAGAGAGGCGGCAAAAACAATGAATTCTAGAATATCTAGGTTATGCTTATCCTCAGGTCAGTGCCATCGCACAGCAGAGAGGCACACAACCTATCTCCTTGTTAGAGCAGCTTATTTTATTTTGCACAAAATGCACCAACAACATAAGTCATTAGCTTTATTGCATTTGTCTTTCATTTTTTTCTTGCTTTGCTCTAATTATGGTCATCCGCACACATTTGTGGCGTTTAATTGCTCATTACCCCTTATTGGAATATATTTGATTGTGTTAACCAGTGATAAGATGGAAGCCCACAGTCAGTTGAACACTTAGTTTGATCTTGAGATCACCAATCAGGTCTAATTGTCTATTGTGTTGAATCTACCAACATATCATTCTGGTCTAGCAGCCTCTAAGTCTACTTTCTTTGTGTCACCTTAGGAGTTGCCAGTTTTCTATCATCTTTCCTTTTTATATTGCTCAGACTACACAGACTTATACTTTGAACTTTTTCATCTTTCAAAACTTAAAATTTTTAAAGTCCCTCTTGATATGTTCCTGTGTACTATCATTTCCAAAGGTATTGAATCGGTATCACACACACAATCTACCTTATTTCAGCTAGCTACTCCTTCTCCCTCAATTTTTTTTTTTAATGTTAATTTGCTGACATATTCTCCCCCTAAAATACTAAAATCATTTCTGGTTTAATTATTTTAGGATTTTCATAAACAGCAAAATAACATGAGTTAAATAAATAAAATAAAATAGACAAATAAATAAAATAAAATAAACTTTAACTAAACTACATCGGACTACACATTTTCATCATCAGGAATTACCTCACTTTTCTTTTTAACGCCGTTGACCTCTAACAAATATTGAAAACGTGGTTTATCAAAGGCTTTAGTATAGAGGTCAGCGCATTGAAAATCAGTATTAATTTTAACCACATCAATTAAGTTCTTTTCAAAGCAATCTCTTATGAAATGGTATTTAATACCGATGTGTTTGGTCTTAGGATGTTGAACCGGATTTTTAGTTACTGCAATTGCAACAGAGTTATCAACAAAAATAGGAGTAGATGATGGAATTTTTAAACCGTAATCCCGCATTTGCTGTTGAATCCAGATGATTTGAGAACAGCAACTTGCAGCAGCAACATATTCGGCTTCACAGGTTGACAATGCAACCGATGTCTGCTTCTTACACTGCCAGGTAACTAATCTTCTCCCGAAGAATTGACATCCTGCTGATGTAGACTTGTAGTTCATCTTGCAGCCCCCGTAATCCGAGTCACTATACGCGGTAAGCTCAAAGTCATCATCATGAGGATACCACAATCCAAGTGTGGGTGTACCCTACAGATAACGAAAAATCCTCTTGACCCCGATCAGATGGTTGACCTTTGGTTTAGCCTGATATCTAGAACATACATGTAGCATACATAATATCAGGTCTTGAGGCAGTGAGATACATGAGGGATCCAATCATTCCTCGGTGCATAGTGGCATCTACTAGATCTCCATTCTCATCAGGTGCTATATCATGATTCGTAGCAAGTGGAGTCCCCAGCAGCAGAGGCATTCTCCATGTCAAAACGACTGAGAATGTCTCCTACATACTTGGTCTGATGTAGAAAGATTCCATTAGGTGTTTGATCCACTGTAACCCGAGAAAGAAACTTCATCTCCCCCATAGCACTCATCTCAAACTCTTTCTTCATCACTGCTTCAAACTCTTTGCATAACTCTTCGTTCTTTGACCCGAAGATTATGTCATCAACATAATGTACAAGCAGTAGGTCGCCATCCTTTTCTTTAATAAACAGTGTACAGTCAATGACTCCCCTACGAAAGCCATGTTTCACAAGATGAGTCGAGAGTTTCTCATACCAAGCTCGAGGAGCTTGATGAAGCCCATATAAAGCTTTGTCGAGCTTGTAAACTCTATCCCGATGATAAGGATCTTCAAATCCCTCGGGTTGACTTACATAGACTGTTTCCCTGATTTCCCCATGAAGGAATGCACTCTTCACATCTAATTGGTAGACTTTAATCTTCATGTACAATGCATAGGCAAGGAAGATACGAATGGCTTCCATCCTTGCCCACGGGTGCAAAACACCTCATTATAGTCAATCCCCTCGACTTTGGAATTGGAAAACCTTGAACTACCAGCCGAGCTTTGTTCCTGATAATGACTCCTGGTCATCCTTCTTGGCATTTTAGTACCCATTTGGTGCCAATGACTTTAGCACCTTTAGGTCTATCAACCAGAGTCCATACACCTAACTTCTTAAACTGCAGTAGTTCTTCTTGCATGGCACTCACCCACGCCTCATCATTTAGTGCCTCACTGACATATTTGGCTCAATTGCGAGACAAAAACATCGATAAGCACCATCATGATGTAACCTTTCTCCATAAACGAGGCGTAATCAGCTGAGTATAGCTGATTTCGGGTTTGTACTCCTGATCTGACATCCCCAATAACATTGTCAAGGGGGATGATAGACGTTTAGTCGTGATCCTGGAGTAGTAGGAACAGCCAACCTCAGAACCGAGATTATGAACATTTTGTTCTGCATCTGAGGTAGTTGGAGTTTGAGGTTCTGAAGTCGAAGGGGCATCACTCGTAGATGCTTGTGGACTTTCAGGAACTGGAACCTGTTCCTCCTGACTGTTCTGGTCATCTGCTTCAGTTTCATCTTCAGAGGAGGAGTCACTTTCATCGACTACTCCCCCTGACTGAGTAGATGATTCTCCCTGTGTGCTAGATGGTGTATTCAGAATATCATACATCATCCTAGTAGCTAACTCATCATCCGAGGGAGAGAGAGGATGTTGAAGGACTTGAAGAATCCATCATAATCGAAGAAGTATGCAGGTCCTTTGCCTGTAGGTGGTGTGGTATATCTCTGAATGTCGACATTACACCAACACTTCTACAGACCACGTTGAGTTATTGTAAACTCGCTTGTTCGGTATGTTGTATCCTAGAAAATTCCTTCATCTGCCTTCTCGCTGAATTTTCCTTCTTGTGTCTTCTTCAGAAGTGTACACGGCGCGCCAAAAGGTTCAAGATACTCCAAATTCGGTTTGCGTCTTTGTAGTAGCTCATAACATGTCTTTCCGTGGCGCTTGACTATTAGGACTCGATTCATGTATAACCTGCATTGCTTACTGCCTCATTCCAGAATTGATAGGCAGTTTCGTAGTCAGCCAGCATAGTCCGTGCAAGTCTCTATCAAGCTTCGGTCTTTTCTCTCAGCAACACCATTCATCGAGGCGTGTAAGCAGAAGTGAATTGATGACAATTCCCTTTTCCTTGCAGTATGCTCCATCCATTGAATCTTGAATTCTGTCCCGTTGTCTGAGCGTAACTTGTCTAACTTTAGCTTGTAGAGAGATTCCAGAGTGGGTACTAATTCCTTGAATGACTCAATGTTTCTGATTTGGATTTCAGAAACATTAACCCAAGTGAACCTTGAGTAGTCATCAGGGACCACAAAACAGTACAAATCGCCTGCAAAGGCTCATGTGTATGACTGGACCAAACAGATCCATGTGAAGAAGTTCAAGAG